>PVJA010027975.1:0-28002 GCA_004027025.1 Myocastor coypus
ATATATATATATATATATATATATATATATATATATATATATATTTCACACTTTGTTTAAAGTAGCCTATTTAATGATCTGTCTCTCTCTCCTTCTCCCCCCTCATTTCTCACATAAGAGAAACCATGTGATTTTTAAACTTGTGCTTCTGATTTATTTCACTTAGTATTGTGATCTAAAGGTACATCCATTTATCTTTATTTTTCTTTATGAAAGCTTTGTATTCTGCTGTATACTTTTTTTTTTTTTTTAGTGGTACCAGGGATCGAATTCAGGACCTTGCTCTTGCCAGGCAAACACTTATTCCACTGAGCTGTCTCCTCAGCCCCTTGTATTCTGCTGTATATAAACACCACATTTTCATTAGCCAGTCATCTGTTGAAGTGCATATAAGTCCTTTATAAGATTTAGCTGTCAAAAAAAGGACAACCCAAATCTAGAGATGGCAAAACAAATAAAAATGTTTATTTTTTTCTTCTGTATTTAGGACAGGGTCTACAGGGTTTACAGGGTCTCACTATGTAGATCAGATGCATAATGATTTTCCTGTTTTTAGCCTCCCAAGAGCTG
Organism: Myocastor coypus; assembly: GCA_004027025.1. Lineage (NCBI taxonomy): Eukaryota > Metazoa > Chordata > Mammalia > Rodentia > Myocastoridae > Myocastor > Myocastor coypus. The sequence goes on from PVJA010027975.1 coordinate 571, forward strand.
AGATTACAGGGTACAGCACTCCAGTGATTGATTTAACCATGGACACTGTACTCTGCCTAAACTGGCACTTTAGTCTGCTGAGCTATCAGCTTGGCCCTAAAATGTTCTTATTTTATTCTTTTAATAATACAAGAGTATTTGTCTGCCTTAATTTAATGTACTCAAAGTGACTGATATGAATGATCATTTGTCTCTTACACCTTCAATAAGAAAAGATAGGGCCCAGCGGGATGGCTCAGTGGTCTAAAGAGCCTGCTTGAGGAAGTTTGGGCAGCTTCAGGGACTGTGGTTCAATCCCCGGCACTACATACTGCGCCAGCCCTGCCCTCGGGGTGGGCTGAGCCGGCCATAAAAATGAGTGAATGAACAAACAAAGGTTCTGAAACAAGAAAAAATAAATAAATAACATAAAAAATTCTTTAAAGAAATAAGAAAAGATAACAATTATTACTTATCTCTAGCTATCTGTGTGATCTATCTATCTATCTATCTGTCTATCATCTATCTATCTATTCAAATCTGTGACTGTTATTATTCAGAGGCAGAGTGGTAGAGTAAAATGAAACTTGCAAATTAATTTTGTGGCTTTGTTTCTAACTATTTATATAACTTTAGACAAATTACTGACACATTATAAACATTAATTTTTATCTGCTTTATTTATAGTCTTAATGATCTCTTACAGAATGATTGAGAGGCATCATTGAAACTGTCAACCGTAATGATGTCTTACATTGATTATCAAGTAATAAACACCAGCCTCCCATTTCTATTGAGTTTGCTTTCTCATTTATTATCATTCTAAGTACATTATTTTGATAATGAACTACAAACCAAGGAATTTCCTTTTACACATGTTCAGTCTACACACACTCAACACAGATACAGAAACTCTTCCTCTCTGTTTTATTTTCCCAACTACTTTTCATCTTTCTTTGTAAATGTATTTAGTACAGAGCCTACCAGGTCTCACTACACAGGTCAGAAACCTAGTGGTCCTCCTGTTTTCAACCTCCCAAGTGCTGGGATTATAGGCATGCACTGCCATGCCCAGTCTCAATCTTTGTCTCAGTGCACTCTGAGGGCAGAGCCAGCATGGCATCATCTGTTCTTCATTGTCTTAACTTTCTTGTCTGCAGATAAAAAAAATAAAATACTATGCTAATTTTACTTAGTAGTTGTGTTACTTTTCTCTTGTTGCCGGGACAAATACCCGGCACTCAAAATGAAAGAAGGAAAGTTTTATTAGCTCAAAGTTGCTGGAGGTTTCAGTCCGTATTTGGCTGGCCCAAGGCTGAGTGAAACAGGATCAGAATTTGGTACCAGAGAAGTGGGGTCATTGCTGTGACTAACGTGACCATGTGTATTACAAACTTTGGAGAATGGCTTATGGAAAGAGATAGGAAAGGTTCAGAGATGTCACCTACAAGCCAAGCACTGGAAAAGCCTTGGCTGTTCTGTTTGGGAGATTTTGGTCAGAACTTAGACTATAAGACTGACTTGAAGCCCGGGCAAAAAGAATGGCTTATGAGCAGAGACTGGAAATGTTTGGAGAGGTGCTTTACTTGTGAAGAGCTGGAAAAGCTTCAGCTATTCTGTAGGGAAGATTGTGCTCAGAGCTGAGACAAAAAGACTGACAGAAGGTCTGCCTATAAAGACCAGGCTTAGGAGGTTTCTGCTGGAAAAAAGGACAGCATTGGTCAATGGACTCCAGTTGATTTGTCCTATGGATTGGCTGAAAGTCTCTCAGAATTTTGCTCGTGCCCAGAGACTTTGCCTAAGACTGAGATTAAGCATAGTGGACTGATTATTCTTACAAGAGATATTTCAAATCAGCCAACTATTGAGGTGGTGGCCTGGTTGTTATTCGTGGCTTTTAGCCAGATTGATGTTGAAAATCAAAAACAAAGCATCAAGCAGGATGATTTAAAATATGAATTTGGCCAGGAAGGAAGCACCAGGAGAGCTGTGGACTGCAAAGGTGGAGAAGAAAGGATCTCCATTGCTGGGAAGGAACCAAAGAATCAAAAGGGTGGCCTGAGGGCATCACAAGAGGTGGCAGCTCTCCACCCTTTGCAGCCACGGAATTGCAAAGGAGAGAGCCTTTGCCTTGAGAAAAAAGCTACAGAGACCCAAGCACCAGAATAGCAGCAGCAGCCAAACCAGGTTCCAAAATGGTTCCAGCATGGAGAATATGTTTTTCAGAATCAGAGTCGAAGTGATCAGTTATCTAGGCCCTTGACCCCTTCAGCCAAGAGAGAAGGAATCTTGGCTACTGCTCCAGCTGACAGCAACCCTTGGCATCATCCACATAGGCCTATTCAAGACTGTGGGAGTTCTGAGGCTAAAAAGGCTTCCACCTCGATTTCAGAAGAAGGCCTGGGAGGCTAGGCAGTGTGCCCCTCAGAGGGCAGTGTGTAAAGCTGTGTGTGAGAAGCCTGTTTAGTGGAAACCCCAGAAGTTTGGAAAAGCCAGGAAAGTGGATCGTGGAAGCAGGGAGCAATGCCGGCCTAAGAGAGAAGTCATGGAAACTACCACCAAGAGTGCCTTAGGGATGGAGCTTCATGGAACTCAGAACTCAGTGCAGACTGTTTTGGATGTTCCAGTTGGGATTTAATGTTTGTTCTGCTCAATTTTGGACTTATGTTGGTCCCAGTGTTTTATATTACCCTGTTTTTAATAACTTTTTGAATGATAATGTTTATTTTATGCCTTTGAATGTTAGATATGTTTAACTTTTCTTTTGTACAGGAGCTCACAGATGAGAGTTTGCCTTGCATCTTGGAGGAGACTTGGGGTTTGGACTTCTTAGCAATGCTGAAACTGTTAGGACTTTGGCAACACTTCTAGATGGACTAAAACGTCTTTTATACAAAGGGATATGTATGATACTTTGCGGGTCCCGGGGCAGAATGTTATGGCTTATGTCTAGTTGTCTTCCCAAAGCCTCATGCAGTCATAGAGCGGGGACTTCTATAGTTTGAGACTTGACCCATGATCCCTGGGATTATGTGTTTTAAGTACTTCTCATATTATGGGTGTAGCCTAAGGTGGATAGGCTAAGGCAGAGCGCCTGATATAATTTAAAAAGAGAGACAGAGAGACAGATGGGCACTATTGCTCTCTGCTCCTCTGGTTGTTTTGTTGCCTCTGCTGTGATTGTTGCTGCTCTGCTGCCATGAGCTGGATGCTCTCTGCCCTGAGTCAGCCTTGGGCCAGCTGAATATGAACTGAAACCTCCAGTAACTGTGAGCTAAATAAACCTTTCCTGCCTTCATTTTGAGTGTCGGGTATTTGTCCCAGCAACGAGAGAAAAGTAACTAAAACAGAATTTTTCTCTGTCTCTCTTTTTAAATTACATCAGGCTCTTTGCCTTAGCCTGTCCACCTTAGGCTACACCCATAATCCGAGAAGTACTTAAAACACATAATCCCAGGGATCATGGATCAAGTCTCAAACTATAGAAGCCCTCACCCCATGACTGCATGAGGTTTTGGGGGGACAACTAGACATAAGCCATAACAGTAGTTTATTAGTTTACATTACACATTTTTAAAGGTCTTAAAGTATCTGAACTTTAAAATGTCTAGACAAAAACGTATTATGCATTGCTATGAATCATTACTCAATCATTTAATTAGAAATAATTTTTTAGTATTGCAGAACTGGATAATAAGTAACTATGCAAAACATAGCCAGACACATGAATGCACCTTGCTTTTATTTTTTGTTTTTCATTTCTCCTCTAAGAGATTGAACCCAGCATCTCTGCATTGAGCTACCTTCCATCCTCTCTTTAATTTAGTTAGTTCATTTGCTTATGTATTTATTTTTGAGATAAGGTCATCCTAAGGTATGCAGGCCATGGTGGAACTTGCAACCCTTCTAGCTCAGCCTCCTATTTTGATGGTATAATAGGCATGATCCCCATGTCCACCTGTTTTAGCTGATATTAGAGTATATAAAAATACTACAGAAATTTGTGCATTTCTAAATTGTATGCAACTAAAGTATGCCTACAAAGTATATTGACTTAGGTTATACAAACATGTCAGATTGAATACAGCTTCTAGGAACTTTACTATTTGACCTCATTTGGCCTGGCACATGACATGGAGGAGAGTGTCTGGGCCCTCTAGTGTTGTACCAAACAAAAGCAGCAATGGTGTAGAGACAGATAAGGAAGCTCTGGTCAGGTAACCTCTCTTCCATAGGCTGATGGAATAAGGGGCCGGTTAAATGCGCTTGCATTTTCAGAATCATCAGATCTAGTAACCAAAATGAGGAAGATGATTCTAAACTAGAAATTATCTTAGTAGGAATTTTTCCATTTTAGGTCAAGAGACATGGACAATGGCTCAGTCATGATAATTCTTGTAAAGTTACTTATTTTAGTTCCTGTGAATTGGGACCATATATAGTCCTTTTTCTTTCTTTATTATTTATTTATTCATTTCTTTATTTCATTATTATATTCTTACAACATATTATAAATACATTGATCATGAGAATATATATATATATATATATATATATATATATATATATATATATGCAGGGAGAGAGAGAGATTAAGCAAGAGAGGAGAGAGATTCCATCTTGATCATTTTTACCACTTTTTCCCCCTCTTCCATCTTCCATTATATCTCGATCATCCTCTTATTAAAAAAATACATTAATTGGAGGATTTTGTGCAATGAAATCCTTATAGAGAAAGTAAACCAACACATGTCAAGATGAACGATTATGTGAAATGTTTAAAATTAAAGATTAAGTATCTAAAATATACAGTATCAGTGATACATGTAAATTAGAAAAAGAGAACAGTAACTTCACTGTAAAAAGGGACAAGTAGATCTTACATGTCCTTAAACCTGTTACTATTTTATTTTTCCTTTCAGTAGGAATCCTTACTTAATCGCACATTTTAATGTAATACGAGAACCTACTCATATACTTGGTTTATTTTCAAGAGCTATTGACCTGCGATGACTTCTTTTTTGTATATGATTATAGCATTGTTAAATAAAAATATAGCAGCAGAGGACTGTACGTATGTACATGCAGTCTAAAGTCTCAGATCAGAAATACTTGTTTAGAATTAGCACAATGGTGGAGCTATGAAATCTTAGACAACTTGTATCATGCGACTGAGGTGTCAATACTCTAAAATTGCAGTAATTCTGGAAAGTATCTATAAACCATTAATCAGCAGAAGAAGTTTTAAATTTTGAAACAACTCCATCAGGATATGGAAGAAACCAGATCAGAAAATAATCTGAGATAATAAAAGAAATGACAGTTATAACGAAAAAGCATTGCAATCTCAGACCTCCAGTCTACCCAGAACAAGTCTGGGAGACATCAACATAGAAGAAGTGAATCTTGAAAACTGTTGTCTTTTAAAAAAGAGAAGGCAAAATTACAAATACAGGGAGTCCCTGACTTGCAATTTATAAATTTTTTGACTTTGCAACAATGCACAATGTATGATGCATTCAGTAAAACAGTACTTCAAAGTGGAATGTTTATCTTGCATGGTCAGTCATGTGTGGTGTTAGTCTGCTGAGATGCAGAGCAGTGGGACCAAGCCATGGTCTGTACTCAGCCATGTGATCAAAAGGATAAACAACCAGTGAGGCACACATTGCACTGTGGTGTCAACCTATACTCTTAAATAGATTAAGTATCTGAAGTACATTTTTATTTATGATATTTCACCATCCAGTTGATTCATTGAAAGGTTATACCATCAAATGGAAAATCATCTTAACGTAACATAGAAAACAGACAGTTTGAATCAGGAAAAAATTTGTAAGTTACAATCTTTTAAAGTCTGTCTATAGGAAACTTGAAAAATACCCAGAAAAATAAAATAATACATACAGTCACTAAATGTTTCAATTAAAATTAAATAACGATTTTCTTGAGAGGGAAAATTATTTGTTAACTCTGATCACTTCTGTACATATTGTTTTTGGAAGAAAATTTTTGGTTTTATTGTGGCTGTAAAAGAAGCAAATCCTTTGGTTAAGATTTGACCAAATCTATGACATGTAAGACAGAAAAATGGTGAAAGAATAACTTTTATATTTCCATATAGTTGAAGTTATTTTAAAGACATATATATATATATATATATATATATATATATATATAATTTTAGTATTAAGATTTCTCTAGAATCTCTGATGAATCCACAGAGTCAAAAATTTCTAAGTTGTTTCTCAACTTACTGATTGTGCTTGTCTCCACTGTTGTCTTTGTACTTTGTGGGCCTCAGGATTTTAGAGCCTATTGTATTCTTTCAGTAAGCCAAGACAGGTAAAGTGGACTCCAGCTCATCCACCTATAGCTAGAAAGGTTGAGGTTTTTCTAGTTCCTTCTTTGCCCCTGTGAGATTGGAAGCAGGTACTTAACCTGCTCTAAGTCAAAGAGAGGAGCTCCAGCAGCGGTTTTCTGATTCTTTTGATGTCTTCCTGAGCTGCCCCTAGCAGGGAATCCTCTCCATGGCCAAGTCTTTGTGTTGTGCAGTACAGGGCCAAGTCATTCCCAGAAATGTAGTTAAGAACATGGTCTTCTAGTCTAAGAGCTACAGAAGATCTGGCATTCAATGTGTGGACAAGCACACTCCCCAGAATGGCCAAACCTGTATTTATAAGAAGGCTCAATATGTGCTGAGCTCCAGGTTAGGCTGTCAGGGGTCTCTTTTAACTTCCAATATATGTTGGAAGCCATGCTGTCAAAGAGACATTGCATGAGTTTGCTGCAAAGTCTTTGTAGACAGAAAATGCCAAATCCTGACTCTAGGCCTTCCTGGATTTCTCCTAAGATCTGGAGTTTCTGGCAGTGCTTGCTGTTTCAAAGCACTTCTTTATGTGTATGAAAATTCAACTCAGAATCAAAAACCAAAAAGCCCTATAAAAAAGTGGGCAAATGACTGGAATAAGCATGCCCGAGAAAAAGAATGCTAATGGTGTATACATATGAATAAGAAAAAATATCCCGGGCACCAGTCACCAGGAAAAAGACAATAAAAACTACATGGAGCAATCACTACACGGAGTAAGAATGTCTGGTATCAACAAGACGGGAGATTATAAATCCTGGCAAGAGTGCAAAGTGAGAAGAGCGCTTGCGCATTTGGTTGGGAATGAAAGTTAGGAGAGCCATTAGGAAAATGGACATGAAGTTCTCCATTCCACTCCAAGTACATATTCGAAGGACAGAAAATTAGTATACTAAAGACACTTGTCTCTGGTGTGCATTTATTTCAGCACTATTCACGAAGGCCAAAAAAATGGTGAAATGTGTTCCCTAATTGGAGAGTGGATAAATAAATTGTAGTACTTGTGCACACCCATAACTACTTAGTTGTTAAAAAGAATGGAATGTTGTCATTTAGAACAAGAGGGATGGAACTAGAGTTAAGTATATTAACTGATGCATACCAGATATATACAGATGAGAACCAAATGATATTGCTCACAAGAGGAATCTATAAAAATATTGGTAGAGCAGGGTGTAATGGTGCACACCTGTGGTTCAGGCACTCAGGAGGCTGAGGCAGGAGGATCATTGCAAGTTGGACTATAAAGTGAGTTCAAGCCAACCTGAAGTGCATAGTGAGACTCTGTCTGAAAAAGATGGAAGAAAAAGAAAAGAAGAAAGAAGGGAAGGAGCTGAAATAGAACAAGGAAAAGGAGAAGAGAAGGAGAGGAAGAAGTTTAATATAGTATTTGTTTGCAGAAGCCAGAAAAAGGGATGCAAGATGGAGAAAATGATGGAGGGAGACTGACTAATGGATGCTAGGTTAGACTTAAAGGGTGAGTGTAGCCAATACTATTTAGGGAAACTAGAAGATGGCATTTTGAAAGATTTTGCCATTAAAAAAGTGATGAATATTTTAGGAAAATTTTCTTTTCTTTTCTTTTTTTGAGGGATCGGGGTTCGAACTTGTACTTGCCAGGCAGGCAATTGTGCCACAGAGCTATCTCCCCGTCCCCGAGGAGATAAATATTTTTAACCAGATTTATATATTACATATTGTGTACATATAAATAAAAACCGTAACTAACCCCACCTATATGTACAATATTGCTTTTATGTACTAGTTAACAAATTTAACATAAATAAAATAAATATGGTAAATACAGCTGTCCAAATTATGATGTATGGCCCTGTATTTCTACACATCTACTGGGAATAAAGAGAGATAGGAACATTGACAGAGTATTCCTAGGCCAGTTATCTGACAATTGGTATAAAGCAAATAAAAACATCTGTGAATATGGACATTAATTTTATGGAAGTCAGTACCCAGAAATGTTAGAAGTTATGTAAAGGCCACACTCATGACCGGAAACTATGAATGAAATTAATTGAGAGTGTAAACTGTGAGTTAACCTTCTGGAATAAAAACATCTTACTTTTTCTTAATTATATAATAGCATACAACACTGTGACAGCATGTGCTAGTGCTGCCTCTAGTGCAAAGGAAAGGTTTGAAAGCTTAGGTGTGATTAGCTTTTCATTTCATTTCATTTTAATTAGATATATAATACATGTGCTGGCTGCCGGCTAGAATGGGAAGTAAAAGATGCTCGTGAAAAGTGAAGCCACATTGCTTAGTTTACCAATTGAAACATCTTTGGGAACTGATGGATAGTCTTTATTGTATGCAGGAGGGCAACTTGATCAAAGAAAAATCAAACACAGATAGGAAAAAAAATGACTTGAGAAGCCTCTTTCCCTCCCTCTGTGTCTCTATTTCTTTCTTTCCCCCTGTCTTTCTTCTACCTTCCTTCTTTTCCTCCTATTCTTTCTTCATTGACTTGATGTTTTAAATGGGAGATATGAGCGTATATTATTTGCAGTGCAAGACAGAAGGCACATAGGAGTCTAATGATAAAGTTAATTGATGACTCAAAAATAGTTAAACAGTATAAAATGAAGGGATCTAAAGCCCAGAAAAATGATGGGCTTGACTTCAAGCCAAGAACCAATTCCATTCAAATAAACAGAATTTTTAAAAATGATGCTGATAGAGAAAATATCATTCATTATACTTAGCTTTATCATGTCATTTTACAGTGCGAGTGTCAGTTTTCTAATCTCAAAGTATACAAACTTGCAAACTGTAACTATAATGGAATGAAACAATGAAACATGATATTTCTCATTTATTATTCAATAATTTTAAGACTAAGAAATACATTAATTCTTCCCCGATAGTTGGTACAGTTCTTTCAGTTTGAATAAAACATAGTGTTAAGAATGTTTCTAACATGTAGACAATGCTGGATTGCAAATTGATATATGGCTTCTTATTATTTCATTAAACACACGCAACAAAATCTCTGATTGTCACATGTACCTCTTACCTTCTGAAAACACTTCAAAAAAAAAAAAAAAAAAAGTAGTGGAAAACCACAGCCAGAATACTGAATTACTTTAGACTTTTGACCGTTATGCGAAGAGAATCTACCTCTTGCTTAGATATTTCGTCGCATACTCATCCTGTTGAGGTTTGACAAACAAATCCTTGCATACTGTGAAGGCTTTAGTTTCATGACAGTACAATTTTGGAGTGTGCAGTGTGATTCTGGCCTCTGTACTGATCTCACTCTGCAGGCTCTGCCTCTCGGCCTAGCTCATGGTGCTTGCAGATCTGGAATAGGTTCTGCAATCTGGTGCACTTGGCATCCAACTAGAGTGGAGGCTTCGGCTTCCGAATATTTACCACATGCAGGTTATAGGATGCTTCACCAGATGGGAGTGTGATGTGGTTGAACCCTTTTCTGGTGTTCCTCAGCTCCAAGATTTCAAAGATAAAAGGACTCTTAGGCCAAATGGAGAAATTTCCTTAGCCAGTTTTTGTTATTGGCCTCTTGCACTGATTGCTGCCCCTCTTCTGCCAGGCCAGCCTGTTGCTCTCAGCTGGACATCCCCAGGGGATGAAGGAGACTCCAAGCCTGACTTCTGTTGCTAAGCAGGGGCTCAGGAAATCACAGCTGAAGGTTACCTGTGGACTTCAGGTAGGGCCATAAGGCATGATGTGCACTCTGAAGTGCTCATTTGTCCCTGAGACCCAATCCAGGGCAACTTCTGTGTCTACTTTGTGAAGTTTTTTCACGGTTGTCTCTTGGATTCTTTCCAACATTTGTAGTTTTACTTCCTAGAAAGGACAGAGTGATAAATCTGCCATCTTGGTAGGATCAGAAGTTGATAACAACATTCTGATCTAAAATAAATTTGAATCACATTAAAGAATATATATTTTGCTTATTTGGTACAGGGTCTCTCAATTCAACTCAGGCTCATGGTGATCTTCCTGGCTCAGCCCCCTCAACTCTGGGATTACAGAGCTGAACCGCCACACCTGATTTCAGTGGCCAGCGTGGCACTGAGCTGTTATGTCATGAGGTACCAGAGATTGAACCCAGGTCTTTGTGCTTGCCAAGCAGGCACTGAGAACACTAAGATACCTCCCCAGCCCAATTGTGAATCACATTTAATGCACGAATTTTATTTATACCTCTTGTGGCTAGCCCTCATGGAATCTGTATTTCATGAGGAAATGGATTTATTTTTTCATTATTTTCTTCCTATTTTCTTCAGTAATACCTGGCATGTCAGTAATATGTATTTGCTGTCAATACAATATATTTAAGATATCCTCAAGTAAATGGAGTACTATAAACACCAGCATCTTTATTTCTACATCATTTCATGAAGATATCATTCAAATGTATTTATTTAATTATTGTGTGAAATATACTCAACAAAAATAATAAGATACTTAGAGTGAACATTATTTCTCCTTCAATCTATGAATCTGTTTCCAAACGAGTCCAGAAAATGAGGCAAGTGGACAATTTTTCGCGTGTGTGTGTGTGTGTGTGTGTGTGTGTGTGTGTGTGTGTATGCCAGCCTATGTAATGAGGGTCTGAAAAGAATGAACATTTGGTGAAAGATTGTCTTAGTTATTTTCTTGTTTCAGGGACAAAATGCCTGACACTTATAAGTTAAAGGAAGAACTGTGTACTTCACTTGGCAGTTGGCAGATGTTTCAACCCACAGCTCAAAATGGCATGAAAGGGCTGCATGGAGAGGCAGAAGGAGCTCACGGCATGACAGGCAGAGAGCAACAGCCTTTCTTTCTCTTTCCCTTCTTATTCCAGCCAGGATACAACCCTAGAGGCTATTCCTGTCTACCTCCAGGATGGGTCTGCCCATCCCAGCAAATCCACTATTCATGTCTAGAACTAGACTAAGCCAATCAGCGGACTAAACAGGCATCACACGCACACTATCTAGTCACTCCCAGAAGCCCACCTATCTTGAGGTGCTGGAGGGACATCGTCTAGACATAAGCCCTGACAAAGGGGGAGATTCACTCCCTGTGCTTGTCTGCTTACACTGGGACATCAGTTTTCTCCTCTCTTCCACTGCAACTTACAACACAGGCCCTCAGATTCTCCAAGTATCTCAGTAAATTTTCTGATTCTTCTGTTATGGATGATGAAATGTAGAATTTCTCAGCTTAACTTTTGGAATAAATTTCTTATAATAAACACTGTATGTGTGTATATGGTTAGGGCTACTTAGCTATTTCTTACTGATTGCTGAGACTAATATCCGACACTCAAAATGAAGGAAGGAAAGGCTTATTTACTCAGAGTTACTGGAGATTTCAGTCCATATTCAGCTGGCCCAAGGTTGAATGGCACAGGGTGGAGAGCAGCCAGTTCATGGCAGCAGGACAGCAACAATTGCAACAGGGGCAACTGACCAACCAGGGCATCAGAGAGCAGCAATGCTAGTCTTTCTCTCTGTCTCTCTTTATATAACATTCAGTCACTCTGCCTCAGCCTGTCCACCTTAGGCCTCACCCATAGTCCCAGCCATACTCAGACCGATAATCCCATCAGTACTAAAACACATAGTCCCAGTGGATCAAGAGTCAAGTAATTTCAACAGTATGCAGACCCATAATCCCATCAGTACTAAAACACATAGTCCCAGTGAATCGTGAGTCAAGTCTCAAACTAGGAGTCCCCACCTCATGATTGCATGAGGCTTCAGGGGAACAACTAGACATAAACCATAATGATACTCAAGTAGGAGATGGATCTATGAACAAACACTTGCATGATGTGCTTTTGCGGCTATCAATTAAGATTGTATAAAAAACTATGAAGTGCTAATGAATGTGAAATCACTTTAATATGGCATAATTGATGAGAAACAGGTAAATATTCTAAAGTGATGTGTCAGATAAAAGTGTTACTAAACAACCATGTGAAAATTACCCTGAGATGTCTGTCAAGCCAGCAGCTAAGAGCACACTCCAGAGTCAAGCTACTCAAACTGATTGTGGTTCTGTGACTGATGAGTTGTGTGAACTCTGGGAAATGTGTAAGCAGAGTTGTCTCAGTTTCTTCTGTAAATGAATTATAATTTTTTCCTGTAACATTGGCATGCATGCAATACTTTCCTAGAGTATGGAGTTCATAGTAGGTAGCCACTCGACAGACATGGCCTCCCAGGATTCTTTTTTATCTGTCTTCAAGTTTCTTTTACGTAGTTTATTTTTCTTATCACCTTTCTTTTTGTTTTCATTACCTTAGGGAACAGGTACTGTTCAAAAGCCACAAAGCTGTTGTTGATTAAATGTAACATAATTTAACGTAGAAGTTAGCTGTTCTAATGCTTCTTGGAAGTAATTATTTCTCCTATGAGCATTTGGATTTCTCATCATAAAGAACAGTGGAAGAGTATTAATTAAAAATCATTCTTGTCACCAGAAAACAACCCTTTTAAAAAAAACATGTCATGAGAGTTTGTTATCTGAGCACATTTCTTGTTTATGAAAGTAATATTTGAATAACAATTACACAGCACTGCGTTCTTTGGGTCAGTTTTGTAACTTAGCCCACCAAATATTTGAAAACCAAATGTTAGACAGCATAAAGATATTTGAAAGCACATACTTGTGTAGATACTACATACAATTTTTGATTTTTGAAAACGCTAATATATTAAATACAGAATTAATCTTTTTTTTTTTTTTTTTTTTTTTTTTTTTTTTGTCTTTTTGAGACAGGGTCTCACTATGCAGTTCAGGCTAATCTTGAGCTCACTTTTGTAGCCCAGGCTGGTCTCAAACTTGCACTGATCCTCCTGCCTCAGCCTCCCGAGTGCTGGGATTACAGGTGTGCACCACCATGCCTGGATTCAAAATTAATCTTATTGAACAGGCACAGCATGAAATAAGAAAATTTTGTGGATTTTTTAAAAAGTATTTATTTATTTATTTATTTATTTATTTACTTATATAGTTAGTTAGTTAGTTAGTTAGTTAGTTGGTATAAGGCCTTTCTGTACCAAATGATTATAGTGATCATCCTGTCCCAGCCTCCCTAGTGCTGGGATTATAGATGTGTGACACCAGGCTCCGTTTCAGGGCTAACACAGTTGCAGTACTTATGATCAAACTCTAGGCCATGTGCTTGCCAGGTAGGTGTTTAGACTACTCAGACATCTCTCCAGCCTCAGAGACACTTGTGTTTCTGTGCGTGTGGTGCTGGGAATGGAGCTTGCGATCTTGTGTTTTCCAAGCAGATTCTTATGCCTCTAAGCTATCTCCCTGATCCTGAAATAATAAAATCTTGGAAGAAAAACAAATGTGAGAATAATAGAGATAAAAATAGTGCTGAGGGAAGAAAAAAACTTATTAAATAGATGAAAATTGTAGTATTTTATTTGAGAGTAAGTGACAAGATAATTAGTATACTTGGCTTGAAATACAATTTTTTTCTGGTGTTGTTTCTACATTTTTGAGCAAAATTTGATCAAATATCAGTGTAAAAGGAAATTAGTATAGACTTTATATGTAGATTATATATAGATATAATATATAATAGTATATGTAGTATATAGTATATATAGTGTATATTCATATATTTTCCAATTGTCAGCATTCTTAAGAATGTATTGAAGAATATAGAAAATATTTATATGGTATCAACTTTACATATTTATATATATAGTGATATTTATATCACTACTTTTGTTTCTACTCTTTTGAGGAAATGAATACATGACAATTTTTAAAATTAAGCATAAAATATGCAAGGCACGTGTTCACCCAGAGGTATTCAAAATGAACAGTTCTATTAAGAGAACAGCACCAAATGAAGGGCTCATTTAACATGAGATATTTAAAATTTCTTAAACTCAGAGACTCTGTAAAAATTTCCATTGAGACAAAAGTGAACATTTTGAAACAGAAACATTTCCTACGCTTTGTTTAAAACCAAACTGATAATCCTATTCTCTGATAACCTGCTTATAAGACTAGTTTATTTTTAATTAGTAGATATCACTAAAAATTTTTGTGTGTTTCTAGTTTGTATTGTATTTTAAGCAAAATAGTTTAATTCTGAGATTGTAAGGCAAGCGGAGGTGATATGGCTGAAATTTGCAAACTGGGGAGGGAAGAAACACATGTCCTACACTGCCACTGGCATAAAGGAAAATGTACCCCATATGTCCAGGAGCCAATAGCAATAGGACAGCTTCTAAGGGCCTGTTTTAGTCCTAAAGCGGAGAAAGAGATTTTGAGGTGCAACAGAATGTCACACTAAAGAAGATACACATTTGACAAATTGACAAAGTATTTCAGCTTTCTTTTTTTTTTTTTTTTTTACTTTGTTAAGTGTTGTTTGTACATTTTCCTAAACAGTCCAGATTTTAAAAAGTAAAGAAGACAAAAAAAGAAGAAAAAGAGAGAAACCAAATAGAGAAGAAGGGAGGCAGTGAAAGAGGGAAGAGAAACAGCGAGGGGGAGTGAGGGAAAGGGGAGAGAAATAGAAACACAAAGGCTTTTTTTGACCTTATATATACATTTGGTACAGGGTCTCACTATACAGCTTAGACTCCTAGTGATCCTTTTGTCTTAGATTCCCCAGAGCTGGACAATAGAATTGCATCACCTTAACCAGTTTCAGTGGCTGGATTAGTGCCTGTTTTAATACATGGATCCGGCCCTACATGTGGTTCCAGGATCAAATGCAGGTCTTTGCCCTTGCCAGGCAAGCACTAGACTCCTGAGTTATCTCCCTAGTCCAAAAGTTTATTTATTTATTTATTTATTTATTTATTTATTTATTTATTTATTTATTTATTTAAATATCATGCAAGTCAAGGTTTGTGTGTGTTTGTCCCCCCAAAGCCTCAAGCACCTCACTGAGGTGCACTTCTACAGTTTGTGACTGATTCATGATCCAAGGTTGGGACTATGGGTCTGAGGATTGCTGGGATTATCGGTGTGAGTGCTACACCCAGTGTGGGGCAGATAGCCTGAATGTAATATAAGAGAGACAGAGAGACAGATTTGCTTTCTGCAGCCATTGTTGCTACCCCTCCTCCCATTTGCTGCTGCCATGAACTGCTGCCCGCTGTCATGTGCCACTCTGCTTTGGAGTTAGCTGAGTATGGACTAAATCCTCCAGTAACTGAGTTAAATAAACCTTTCCCTCCCTCATTTTGAGTGTCAGTATTTGTCCCAGTCACGAGAGAAGAGTAACTGAGACGAGTTATAGAAAAACTTTGAATCCCAAAATCGAACATGTTCTGATCATTTCAAAATTAATCTCTTTTCTTCTGTTTCCTAATGAAAATTAAGCAGCTAAGCAAAGCAAGGCAACTACTTCCAAAGGTCCCGAAGAAGGAACAAAAAATATCGCCCAAAACACTGTATGTTGATCTGCATGTTTTACATGGATGTAAAAGTCAGTACAGAGCCATCATTTCAAATGAAGTGGATAAATCATTCATATATTAGTTATTGGTCTACTCACTCATGAATATTACAGGAGTCTTTATGTGGGCCAGTCAAGAATTTGGTGCAAACTTGTGCTTTCTATTCAGTATATAAAAAGCTTAGAAAGAGTCACTGTGATGTACTTTTCTTTCTTTCTTTTTCTTTCTTTCTTTCTTTCTTTCTTTCTTTCTTTCTTTCTTTCTTTCTTTCTTTCTTTCTTCCTTCCTTCCTTCCTTCCTTCCTTCCTTCCTTCCTTCCTTTCTCTTCTCTTTTTGGCACAGTGATTGAATTCAGGGCTTTGCACTTGCCAGGCCAGAGCTTAAGACACTGAGTTGTTTCCCCCAATCCAATGTTACAATTTTTTAAAAAGATAAAATATAACCGAAAAAAAAATCAGTACTTCTTTTTTGGGGGGAGGGGTAAATGAGGTTATGAGGTAAACTGCTCTTCTTAAATCTGGAAAGATAAAGTAGAATAAAGTCTGCCTGTGAGGGGCGGAAGATGCTTGGGTATACATTGAAAAGAATAGGTACACACCCTCGGCAGTAACAGTGAGCTCGTGGCACACGTGCTGCAGTGAGAATGAAGAGCCCTCTCTGTGGGCACTGGGCCCATATTGCCCAGCAGCCAAGCATTCAGGTATCATCACAATGCTAGCACTTGATGGTGAAAAAGTGGATTTTAGATTACAAGTTGCAATTTGGGTACTTGTGCTTTATAAGTTTCACCATCACTGATGTAAGATAGCGAATGGCCTACCAAACAAGCTATATGGAAGCCCTAATGCCTAGTACCTGCGAATATGACATTATTTAGAAGTAATGTTTTTGTCAGTTTAAACTAATCAGCTAGTGCGGAGTAAAGCAGGCACTAAACCAAGGACTGGCGTGCTCAGAAAGGAAGGCTCAGAAGCAGGATAGGCGGTAAATGCCTGAGGTCTGTGATTTTGGGGCAGCGTGGAATGCAAGGGAATTCAAGGTCAGCCTGGGAAATAAAACAAAGCACAAACCTGTCTCCAAGTCTTTCCCTAAACCTATAGCTCAAAATACCAAGAATCAACAAATGGGATAATATCACATAAGCCTCAGTACAGCAAGGGAAAATAGCAACTGTGTGAATAGATGACCTACAGAAAAGGAAAAACTTTTTGTCAGTTACTCCCCAGGTAAAGAAAACTAATTCTAGAATATATAGAAAACTAAACTAAAAAAAATACAACACCAAGTTTAAAAACCTAATTATAAAATAGCTATCTCAACTGAATGGACATTTCTGAGATGAAGAAATTCAAGTGGTCAATAAATCCTGACCATCGCTGACCATTTGGGAAATGCAAATCAAAACCACTCTGAGATCCTATCTCACTCCAGAAAGAATGGCTGCCATCAAGAAATTAATCGATAGCAAGGGCTATCAAATCTATAGTGAGAAGGAAACATTGCTTCCTTCTTTGTAGGAATGTAAACCATTGATCTCGGATGGGAGTCAGTCTGGAAATTCCTGAAATATCTAAAACTAGAAGCTTCATTTGACTCCACTCTTCCCTTTGTAGGTTTCTTCCCAAAGAATTAAAGATGCCATGCTACAGTGATACATACACACCCATGGCTATAGCAGCACAGCCATAAGACAGAAATCTTGGAAACAGCCTTTATGTTGTTCATTAATAGATGAATGGATGTAAAATGTGGTACTCAGGTACAATGGAGGAGAGTCCTATTTTGCTGTATAGAGTGCTAAACTTGAGTCATCTCTAGGAAAATGAAGACACATTAAGACCACAATTTAAGTGACACAAAGTACAAGCTAGGCATAGAATCTTTACCATGTTTTCTCTTATATAACGACTCAATCAATATATTGTTGTCTTCAAATCAGTAGTGCAAATTACGAGACAAAAGCATACAATATAACAGCTATTGATGAATTGCTATCATTTTGTTTAGTGACATTTTGTATCATTTCTAATGTTTTTTCTATTCTTTATTTTTTTTCAAAATTAAAAAATGATTTTTTTTTTTTTGGACCAGGGTTCGAACTCATGACCTTGAGCTTGCCCAGCCTGTGCCTCGGAGCTATCTCCCCAGCCTAAAAAATGATTTAAAAAGGCAATATATAAAGTGTAAAATAAAAGACAAATAGTAATAAAAAAAAGGTAGAAAAAAAAAACAGCCTTTGAAACTCCACATAGCAATGCACCTGAAATTGTCCTATGTATTTCATATGTCGTTATTTTTCCTAATAGTCTTGTTATTACTCTATAAAGACTTAAAAGATAAATAAACATATCTGATGCTGGCAAAAGGGGAGTGGGGAAAGGGAAAGTAAAAGAATTGAAAGATGTCACATGCATATATTAATGCTCTACAGTGAATATAATAATTACATATTGCAAACATGTGTTAATAAAATTAAAAAAAATAAAAGCTGCATTGTGTACTATGAGTAATCATTATTAAGATAACAATGCAATGTGTCGATTGTTGTTCTACTGGATTTATTTGAAATGTTGTTTTGTTTTATTTCTATGTTTCTTCTTCTTAAAAAAGAGAGAAATTGTAGTGAGGAAAAGAAAGGAAGGAAGGCAAAAGAAAAAAATATGGAAGATAGTTAAGATAGTAATAGAGCTAATTTCTTAGTTCATTGAAAAGAAAGATTGATGCTAATATTATTTGTAGAATATTATAGGACTATACCATGTACTTTGAATAACTACTATGTAGATATCAATGCACAGTTGTTATTATTGCCATTGCCGTACTGTACTGCTTTGAAACACCACTTTTTGTTTGTTTCCTTACTATTTTTACTTTTACCCCTTTTAAAGCAAATGAATAAATAAGTGGAAAACTTCAGTCAAGGTGCAAAACGAAAACTGATTCAAAGAAAATAAACAAATAAATAAATGGAGGATTTGTAGCAGAGCGGTGATGTGGGGAAACAGGCTATTTGAACACAGATACAGAGATTAGAATGGTGCAAGTCCATCCAAGAATACCAAGGGCCAGTAGTCCCCACCAGATGCTTAGAAAAGCATGCAGTGGATTTACCCTCTGAGCCACTGGAAGGAACTAATCTTTGGAAACCACACTATAAAGAATAAATTCTTATTGTTCTGGATCACCAAGTTTACAGTACTCGGTGATAGCAGCCCACAGAAATTCTGATCCATAGCTGCAGGCAGATAACAGGCTGATGCAGAAGTGAGAAACTCCAGGAGTGACAGTACTTAGTTAGTGTCTCCGTTTTCCCAAGATTTTTGTGAAGGACACCAAACACATTCACTTGCGAAATGTCAAGTAAGTCAGTCATACATCTGGAAGAGGGAAGGGAAAGCTTATCATCTGGAATGCACTCAGCTGCTCTTCATGAACAGAAGTCCATCGGTTTATGATTCTATTTATTTCCATGATCCTGGTGCCAACTGAGACTGGACGAGAATTTGGAGAAACACATGGCGAGTGTTGCCAGGAAGGAAGCCAGAGGTAAGCCAAAGCCAAAAGGAGAGGCTTTGGAAGCAGACAGCCACTGACACCTTCACTGTGGCTGGTTAGCAGAGCTGCACAACTGAATCCATCATGATTAAGCCAGCCAGTCTGTTACTTTTTTAATGTACTTGATACAGGGTGTCGCTATGCAGCACGGACTTGTAGTGATCCTCTTATTTTCAGTCTCCCCAGAGCTAGGATTATAGGTGTGCTCCAGCACGCCAGTCTTGGTGGCCAGTTCAGTGTGCCCAGGGGGTTGGGTTTGTGTGGCATGTGGTGCCAGGTACTGAACCTCGGTCCCTGCACTTGCCTAAGCAGGTGGTTAGTCCACCGAGCTATCTCACTGGCTCTCAATCTATTATTTTTCAATAATATTGAAGAATATTTTTTATGTTAGTCCTACTAAATTAGTATAATTTTCAATTTATTTAATTCAGCCAACATTTCTCAAATACTCAGATGAGGACATCAAGAGAAAGGAAAATTATAGATCACTCTCTCTCATGAGCATAGATGCTAAGTTTCTTAGTTAAGTATCATCCAGTCAAATCCAAGAACATAGTTATGTCTATGCCAATACAAAGTAGGATTGATTCCAAGTATACAAGACTGACTCAACATTAAAAGCTAGGCATAGTGATATTAGCCAACACAGTTGCCTGATTTTCAAAGTTGAAAAGATTTGAAGCCAAACTGCATGACAGAGCAATCAGGAACAAAACAAAAATGTCCTTATCAACTCCTGCTCAATACAGTGCTCAAACATTAGCTGGGAGAAGTAGGCTAGAGAAAGAAGCACAAGTTATGTGTACAGGAATGGAAGAATTCCAATCATCAGTTTATCTACACAGAAGTCTCTACAGATCTACCATAAGACTCCTATAATTAACAATCGAGTTCAGCAATGTAGCAGGATGCAAATAAATAGCATATCTGTATATCAAGAAATAAATTAAAAAGACAATGCCATTCATAGCAGAATCAAGAAAAACATTGCTTGGTATTCATCTAACAAAGCAAAACACCTCTGTGATATAATGAAAAATATAGTACTCTAAGAAAGAAGGGATTGAAAAAGGACAGCAATAAGTGGAAAGATATCATCTGTTCCTGGAGAAGCAGCCAATATTGTCAAAACCACCATCATTTCAAATCTTATATATAGATTTAATGGAACTTATATCAAAATGTGAACAACATTTGCCACAGAACTAGAAAGAAACAATCCTAAAACTCAAAAGAAACTAGAAGAGAATCAGAATTGTTTTCAAAAAAAGCAGGTTTGCGTAACAAGGGCAAATCAAGAGAATGCTCAATTCTGGATTTCACATTCTGTATTGCAGAGGTATGGTGATTAAAACAACCATGTTGCTGGCACAGAAAGAGACATGTGGATCAGTGGAGCAGAGCAGAGGAGTCAGAAGCCACCCCAGGAGTATTTGGCTTTCTTTTTTGTGATGATGAAGCCAGAAACATAGGAAGAAAAATAGCCCAGGCTGATTAGCAGGTGGTACAATTAAACAGTAGAACTTTACCAAAGCAGAGAAAACCTCACTTGCTCACCTTGTGAATGAATTGCGGGTGTCCAGATAAGAACAAAAGCACAGCTGTGGTGAAGACACTGAAATGAAAATAAAAATACTGGTGTAAGAAACGCTATGTGTTTGTGAGTACTGAAATTCAATAAAATTTCAGAAAAATAAAACACACATGTAAGAATATTATGTTGCACTTTCTTTCAAGGCCTACCTAGACTTCATGAATTCCACACGAAGGTGCACAGATCCTGTTTCGGAAAACCTAGGTTAGAATGACAAAATAAAAGAGCAGGGACTATAATGTGCTTAGTGTATGGTAAATGTTAAACCTATACCTGTGAAGGAGTGAGTGAAGTGATGCAGTTAGGATTTCATTTCCTCAGGGGATGAAATCCATCTCACTCTAACAAAGGCAGAGAACGTACACTTATGGCATTCTTGCGCTACAAGCACAGCATCCTCTGCTGCAGAGCACGAGGTTAGGAGCACAAAGAACTCCACTTCCTTATTATTTAGAGTTCAATAACACTCTCATCAGGTGGAGACAATTTTTTTATTTTATCATTTTTATTAAGAAATAATAAGATGGTTTCAAAACACATTAGTAGTACCTTCTCAGTAATTGACACATTGCATAGTGTTGTCTTCATAATAGTTATACAGAACATAGGGTGTAGACATGAATTTTCTGATCGATATTGGTAAGGAAAGAGAAAAAAAAAAAAAAGAAAATTTCTTCTCTTTGAGCTGAGAGGAAGTAGCTGCACGCAAAGTCCAGTGTTCCTTATTTGTATTAGTTGCATTGGGTTACCGGTGAAACTGGCAGTGTTGGAGGTTGTTTATTTAAGCCTACTTGCAATCAACATCCCCCCAAAACTTTTTTTTTTTTTTTTTTTTTTTTGTTACATCTCTAAAAGACCAGAATGACAGGCATCCCAAGCATGAAAAATCTTTCAGAGTTTCTTAGGACCAATATCTGATTCATCCTGTGTACATAAGTGCATGGTTTTGTTCCTGCTATGTTTCCTCTCCTTTTTGCTTCCAGTCACTTCGTTGTGTAATCCTTAAGTCTTTGATTACCATTCAGCTGTGTTATGCCTTTCCATTTTTATTTCTTCTTTAGAGTTCTTACACTAGGGAGACTATATGACATTTACACATGTAGGCCTGGTTTATTTCACTTATGAGTATATGTTCAATATACATCAACTTATATATGAAGTCTTCCAGTTTATCATTCTTTATAGCTGAGTAATATTCCATTTTATAAAATTTTCACATCTTTTTCAATCATTCCTCAAAATATAGGCATTTTGGTTGTTTCCAAGATTTGGCTATTACAAATTGGGCTGCTATGAACATAGGTGCGCAGATATCAGCATGGTATGATGTCTTCAGTTCTTCTGGGAAAATTCCCAGTAGGGGGATAGCTGGATTGAATGGGATTTCCAGTTCAAGTTTTTAAAGGATCCTCCACACCACTTTCCATAATTGTTGCACCAACCTGCATTCCCTCCAGCAGTGGAGAAGGGTTCCTTTTTCCCCACAGCCTCTCCAACACTTGTTGGTTGATTTCTTTATGATAGCCATTCTTTCTGGGGTGAGATGGTATCTAAGTGTTGCTTTGATTTGCATTTCATGAATGGCTAGCGATGTGGAGCATTTCTTCATGTGTTTGTATGCTTGCTATATTTCTTTTTCTGAGAAGTGTGTGTTCATCTCAGATGCCCATTTCTGGACTGGATCTTTGAATTTTGGAACCCTAATGGTCTTTTGTTCTTTGTAGACTCTAGATAGAAGACCTTTGTCTGAGTACTTGTTAGTTAAAATCTTTTCGAATGGGTCGTCTTTTCACTCTGTTGGTAATTTCCTTTGACATGCAGAAACTTCTTAGCTGGAGGGGGTCCCATTTGTTGATGCTTTCAAGTGTTAAACGTGCATTTTGATTTCTGTCCATGAACTTTTTGCCTACTGCGATGTCTTCAAGACTTCCTCCCACTTTCTCTTCCAGGGGATTTAATGTTTCTCTTTTAATGTTTAGATCTTTAATCCATTTTGACTTTAGTTTAGTGCATGGTGATAGACTAGGGTCAAGTTTTAGTTTTAAGCATGTTGAGAGCCAGGTTTTCCAGCACCATTTGTTAAAGAGGCTATTTTTCTTCCTGTAAGCATGTTTGGCCCCTTTGTCAAAAATAAGGTGGCTGAGTGTGTTTGCATTTGCTTCTGCATCTTCTAATCTATTCCATGACATATTTTAAGACGTTTGATTCATAAATGAGAAATGGATACAGGAAGACTGGTGATCTACCAGGTGCATTTAAAGCTAGATTTTAAAGTATAGTTCATTGCTTTTACTTAAAATATACAGAATCCATTTTGCAAAATATAAAGAGGTGGTTAGGTAACACTGCAGGATAGCATAGACAAGAATTAAAAATAATATAATAATATTACCTACTATTACTTTTCTCTTGCTGCTGGGACAAATCCCAGACACTCAAAATGAAGGAAGGAAAGGTTTATTATCTCACAGTTACTGGAGGTTTCAGTCCATATTTGGCTGGCCCAAGGCTGAGTGGAACAGGGCAGAGAGCCTCCAGTTCATGGCAGTGGAACAGCAACAATCATGACAGAGACAACTGACCAACCAGGGGAGCAGAGAGCAACAGCTTCAGTCTATCTCTCTATCTCTCCTGAGGCTCTCCATTTCAGCCTATCTGCCTTAGGCTACACCCATAATCCCAGAAGTACTTAAAACACATAATCCCAGGGATCACGGATCAAGTCTCAAACTCTAGGTCAGTACTAAAATACATAATCCCAGTCACTCATGAGTCAAGTCTCAATCTATAGAAGTCCCTGCCCAATGACTGCATGAGGCTTTGGACAGACAACTAGACATAAACTATAACACCTACTCATTTTTATTTCGATAAATGGACCAAAAAAATTGAGTAAATAATAAATGTAGAGTTGTCAGGCTTAATTATGGCTAAATGATCTGAAAGTTTAAAATAGCCTGGGTCTAGGAAGATAGCTCAGTGGTCTAAGGGCATGTCTGGCAAGCACAAGGATCTAGGTTCCATCCCTGGTGCCACATGTCATGCCAGCCCTGGAACGCCAGGCGTGCCGTGCCCACCACTGAAACCAGGTGTGGACATCTGTGATCCCAGAACTATAGAGAGTGAAACAGGAGGATCCCTATGAGTGAGTCCAAGCTGCGTAGTGAGACCCTGTATCAAATAAATAAACAAATAGGCTGTGTGTTAAATCTCATTTATATCGATTTACCATATACTAAGTGATAAATATGTAGAATTCATTACTAGAATAAGAAGAATATGAAGATAACAAAAAGACTCAAGGAAAAATCATTATTCTGTCATGATGATTTGTTTTAAAGGAGTGAGAAGTCCTTTATTTATTTTAAATTTGTTTTGTAGCCTAAATGTCATTAATTGTGAACCTTTGTGAAAATTTATTTTCAGCACAAAAGCTCCTGCATATATATACATATATGTATATGTCTATCTATCTATCTATCTATCTATCTATCTATCTATCTATCAATCTATGAAATTGAATGACTTTTCACTTAACCAGCACTCTTTCTTGTGTTATTTTATATTTCTAACAACATAATCAAAGCAAAAATAGCATTACAAGTAATTGATATTGATTTTTTTTCCTTCCGTGACTAGGATTCTAACCCACATAGAGTTTCCCATCTTTGCCACGAAGGGGACACACATGAAGCAGTTATCTGTAATTTGAGCAATTAGTGTCCCCTCCTCACAGTACAGATACATAGTTATGTATGTTTTAGTAGGATGCCACGCCTCTCAAGCCTCTGAAGATAAAATGTTGCAGATTCAAAGAAATCCAGCTGCAGTTTTGTCCCCAGAGTGCTGGCAACCTCCAAAGCTCTTGACAGCACCTCCCTCTCGCCAGTGTGGGCTTTAGTTTTGGGAAATCACTTTTCTTATCCTGGGTTCCTCATTTTTCAAGCCCTTGAATGTTATTTACTGCCTCAGTAGTGCTTGAAAACCAATAGGAATTTTTTTTTTTAAATCCCATTCATTGATCACTTTCCTCTGCAGTTCCATAATCTCATTGAACAGGAAATTTGGGATTCCACTGAGTTATAGGTCCATTTTAGTACAGGTTCTTTTCTGTCCTGTGTCCTCACTGACCTTGAAGGGCTAGAGCCAAAATATTGGCTATTCTTGTACCCTTTCTTTTTCTCTAATTATTTGGTCTGGCAATTTAAGTGGTTAACCCTCCAGAAGAGAAGCTTAATGATTATTACCTATAACAAAGGCACTCTTAACATCACTATCTTTCTGAATATCAGATGCTTTAGACACAATATGTAACAGGTATTTTCCATCAATTGTTGATATTTAAATGCCAATAGAAATTTTAAAAAATCTTGTGCATTATTACACAGAAATTTATCTTATTTATCTTATTTATTTATTTATTTATATTATGGCTGGCTCAGCCTGCCCTGAGGGTGGGGCTGGTGCAGCATGTGGTGCCAGGAATTGAACCACGGTCCCTGTGGATGCCTAAGCTCGCCTAAGCAGGCACTTTAGACTGCTGAGCCATCTCACCGGCCCTACACAGACATTTAGGAACTCAACCATTTACAAAATTGTACCAGTGTACTTTTATGGCTTATTTTTTTCCTTGTCCATATTCTCTTTTATTTCCGTTTTTTCTTTCTTTTTTATTTTTGAACATTTACATGAGAGACAGTATAGCAATAGTTGATATGACATTGGAAGCCCTGCATAATTAGAAGACCAGAATAATAAGCATTTTAAGCATGGTTTTAGTACTACACATTGCTATCCTCAGTGTATTTGCTTAGTTCAGAGATATCGATGTATACACAGTACAGCTGTGCCTGTACTTCTTGGCAAGATATCTGGTCTATAGAAATCTGGTTGGTTGTTAGTACAAAGTTTGTTTTAGCAAAATTTCTAAATTTCAGAAAATTTAACAGTGCATTTATGAGGCAATTGTGTCTTTATCTTTCTTCAGGGTTTTCCTGTTTCACACATCTTTTGAACATTATATACTCACTGACTAAACTTTTCATTCCTACAAAGGCTGCCTCAGTATTATTGTTTACATGGATCTCATTCTGCCACCACTTCAATACCATATATTTTCATAATTAGAATTATTTACAGAGCTTATGAAATGATAAGGCATAGCTGATACAGATGAAAACATTTTAATCAATCAGAATTTTAAATAAAAATAATATGCAACACAATAATTTTAAGATGAATTTTAAATGTAGATATTAAAAGGGTTGTATTTCAATCTATCCCTTTAAAAGCTTTTCTTTTTTCACCGTTTTGTCACAGTTCTGTCCTCCTTTTCATGGAGTTCTGCCACTTCTGTCATGCTTTTGAAGACAAAATGTTTTAATACATAAATGTAAAACAATTAAAGAGAAGTATTTTGCAATTTATATATGCCAGCCCTTGAAGTAATAATTGCTCTCTGAACTTAATAGACAAGAATTCTTTCATATTCCGTTTAATTACTGTAACCTTGGGAAGATTAAAAGTTTTATTAACTAAAAATTTGACAAGTACAAATTGGTATAAAATGAAGAGATGTTTGCCAAGTTGCTGTGCGAGGCTGAACATGTGTTACTTAAATTAATGTAATACTGAATTTTTCTAACTTGTCTTCAACCAAAGACAGTTTTCTAGCAAATTTTGAGAGGCACTAAACAAAGTATGTTCAATGGAGAATCCAAATAGGATCATAAAACCAGATGCACAGCGAGTAAAGTCAGAAATTGAGATGTTCTGTATTTACGAAAAAAAAAAAAATTTTCATAAACCAGTAATATCCTTACCTGGATACCATTTCTGCTAGGTAATTAGATATCCTATTATATTCTTGATGTATTATGAATAGAAAGGAGTGTTCATTTTAGAGTTTAATCCAAAACAAAATAAACAGCACAGAAATGTCAGGAGTCATTACATCTTTAATATTTTCTGTTGGTTATAGTTCAGTTATATTAGAGAAATAAAGCATTCAAGAATGTTGTAGAATACAGTTGTTCCATGAAGTTTGAGCAAGTATTAAGCTGTTCTGTGAAGTTTGAGGAAGTTGCATTTGTATTACTAATGTAGATTACATGCAGAAATTTTAATATTGAAAATGAGATTAGAACGCATGCAGTCAAATTCCTTTCATTTGAATTTGGCCTTATCGTATTATAGTCATCATTCCAATATGTAGTCTATCAAGGAGAAAACTTCTCTAAGTAAAACATAGAATATTTCAATATTTTGAAATAATTTGAAGGTCACAATCACAGATCCTGGAAAATTATTGACATAAGTAGGATCACTACTTGCCGGGCGTGGTGGCTCACGCCTGTAATCCCAGCACTCGGGAGGCTGAGGCAGGAGGATTGGTGCGAGTTCGAGACCAGCCTGGGCTACAAAAGTGACCTCAAGGCCAGCCTGAACTGCATAGCGAGACCCTGTCTCAAAAAGACAAAAAAAAAAAAAAAAAAAAAAAAAAAAAAAAAAAAAAA
>PVJA010027976.1:0-28035 GCA_004027025.1 Myocastor coypus
TTTTTTTTGTATCAGGTAAAAATAAATGTAATTAGCTTCAATTGTACGTCAAAAACTGAAGAGTCTGAAATTCTACCTTAGCCTGTCACGATTTTCACAGTGCTAGAAGAAGAAATAAAACTGCCAGGTCAAAGATAAGGAATTATATGACTCACAGCACTGCAGGCATCAAGAGATTCATGTTCACCGTGGTTTTCTATTGTCCTAAAGTCCCTGGGAGACAAAGCTGCTGTAACCCCAGTGGATGTTTTTGTGTCACAGTTGAGAAAGCTTGAATGTAGAAAGCACTGCTAATATAAAGAAAGCTTCATCGAGACCTTTCCTAGTGTAACACTGGAAGGCGACATCCTCTCTGATAAACTGTATTAGCCAGGAAACAAATCCACCTTCCCTCCCAAAAGGAAACATCGTTTTTGTTTTCAGGGTTATTTCCCACACAGTCATCCTTGGAAAGTTAATCCACAGCAAAAACTAATAAATCACAGGGATGTGTGAGACCCGGTGAGTTTCCCTTGAAAAACCATAAACTCATCAGGATATAATTAACTTTTAGGACATTTTAATTGGACGGAAATTTTGTTAAATCATGAATTCATAGCATTTTTTATCTGTATAAACCAAGTCCATTCTACATATTATTACAATAACTTAAAGAAACCTGAAATTAATAGTTTTGTTATAATACTATTTTAAATCCATACTTAGTTCTATGTCCCTAGTAGAACTTCCAGTAAAATTTTGCACTTAAATATTTTCTAGATAATTAAAGCCAAGTCTAACAAATAAAAAAAGAAAATCAAAGTAGACACAGTAGACTCCCACACATACAGTCTGAAGATTTTCACCATAGGAAATTGACAAATTTAATGTAATACATTCATGATACTTAGGATTACAGCAAAATTTCAGAATAATAACCCTTTTCCATGAAATATATTTTATGGATTTCAGTAGTGTAATATTTACTGTAAATTATTTACTATTAAGTAATGAAATCATTACTATGTTATAAATGCATAAATTTAAAATCAGATAAAATCAATATTTTTATAGATTGTTTTTTCTGTGTTGAGTAAAGCTTTAACACTCATGGATCATGAGCAAAACTCTGACGAAGGGATGCCAAATTGTAGCTGACCATGGCTTGAATATGGTCTGGCACCTAATTATGAAGCTAAAATTAAGACTGGCTTTTATATGCTTAAGTTTCAAAATAAATATAATATTGTATAATACTGTCAAAGTCATTTCAAATTCACATTCCATGGAGCAAGTTGGGTAAATACAGCCCTGCGCCTCTTTCAGCTTTCATCATTGCTTGAACAACAGCTGTTGCACTCCGATCAATAGCAGCACCAGTAGTTGTAACAGAGAACATTTGGTCTTCCAAACTTAAACTATTAAAAACCTGATCCTTTAGAGAAAAACAAAGTTTATTTCATTTTCTGCTTACAGAGAGTATGAGCTCAAGGTGGCATACTTTATAAAAATACTGCATGGGCTCTCTACCATCTTTATCGAAAAATATTTTTCTAGTAATTTCTCAAGAACTAATTGCAAGTAAAAGGATGTAAGTGGTGAGAATGATTTTTTCCCCCAAAGACTTGTGTCAGGGATCCTTGGTCCCCAGTGAAATGATGCCCAGAAGTGGTAGAGCTTGAGATTGGGACTAGATGAGGGTATTAGTTCAAGCAACTTTACCCTCAGAGGACTAATGTCAATTTAAGAAGGTTATTCAGCTCCAGGACTAGTTTCCACAAACATTTCATATGAATGCAAATTTGGCTTTTGATCCAATGCAGCATCCTGTCTCTGCTGCTCTCTCGCATGCACTCTTACGTCACAGTAGTGTTCACGGTGAGGCTATCTCTGCTGCTCCAGCAGCATAAACACCTATCTCCGATGCCGAGTTGATATCTTTTGTTTATATAAAATATCTAAGATATGTTGCTACGATGATATGAAATAAATTAAGCCAGGGTCTATTCCATACTTCAAATTAATAAATACAAAATACCTTGCCGGAAATCTAGAAATCTAGTTTCCTGAATAATGTACTTCTGAATACAAAATTTTAACTAATAGTCACAATAATGATATGTAAGTAGCGCCTTTTTCAAACAATAGATATTTCAGGTCTGTGATTGGTTGAGTTAATTGAAAAGTACTAAATTGGAAATTTGGGCTTATATCTAAATTTCTCAGAGTAAGTGAGAGGTGAGTAGAACTGAAAACATGTTTTCATTCTCCTTCTGAAGCATAGTGCATTTCCAATAACTTACATTTTTAATTTTAGCTAGAAATTGAATTTACAACGTACTAAGAAAGCCTTGTATAATTTTACCTGGACATTATACCTATAAGTTACAAAGACATTGTTTTGACAACACTTTAGAGAATAAAATTTCAAATTATTCTATTAATAAATGCAATGTATTAGTAAACACTTATAGAATGGATCAGTGAACGATTTATAGACTAGAAAACTATGAGAGAACAATATGACAAATGAAGTTTTAATATCTAAGCATATGAAAAACATGGTGTAGTAAACTATGAGTCCTGTTTCTTAGAGCTGTCAAACATGTAAGGAATTAACTAGTACAGCAATTTAGAAATGAAAATAATGAAGATCAAAAATATTAGCAGCATCATTAAAATACTGTCTTCTTGGTTTTCTTATTTTTCTCCCTCAAGCCACCTTGAAACTTGACCATCATGTGTTGCTTTAATTGGGCAGAAGCCCTTAATTTATAAAATGACATTTAATTACAGTTATTTCATTATCAACAATTTTCCAGCCATTCCAACTTAAACATTTTAAGTGAAACTTTATCCGCATGAGCAAATAAATATGAGTAAAATGAATGTATGATTTAATTATAAATAATATACAATAAAATAATATCCTTATGCATAGCATTGCATTTAACTGAGCTGTGTGGTGGCATTATTCAGGTTTAAATTATTCAAGCTCATGACTGCAGTTCTTTAAAACATGTTCCATATGGATTAATGTTAAGAGCAGAATATAAACATGAAATTAGAAAGCATTGCAACATGACTGATGGGGGTATTATAATATATATTCCGCATATATATAAACTTTTAAAATCAATTTTACACTTAATGTGTAAGTTCAGTTGGCTAGCACAGAACGTTAAAATGCAGCACTTATTTTTAATGCTGTTTAAGCCTTAAATTAAAATGAGAAAAGTGAATGTGTTTTACATATGACAAAAGTGATTATAGAAATGATATTGTTAATTACTAAAGGACATACTTGAATTTGACTTCCTAAACTATTTCTTGATCTGATCATTTATGAAACCAGGCTTATCATTTTTTTTCCTGTCAAGATCTTAAGTTTTGGATAGCTTTTGAGCATCAGAATTCTGAATTATTAGTATGTAATGGGTCAGATAATTCAGGATGTTTAAACTTTTATTTTTTTTAAATTTTATTGAATTTTCCAGAAGAGAACATAAATTGAACAATTTGTTCCTAGGATGTTATTATTTATATGCTCGATATAATACTATTTATGTTATTTACATTCAGTTTTTTATATATTTTGATGTTTTGGATTCCTCGATATTGGACTACATGAATCTCCTCTTTCCATAATTACCAAATTAGTTTAGTGTTGTGGTCGCTGTAATTCAGATATGTGTGTACATATGTGTGTACCTTTTTTTTCAACTTTATATAACTTACCTTACTATCAACATTCTATTTCACTTTATTTAAATTTACTTCAGAGTAAAAAAGCTATGATAATTGCCCATGATATAATAATTTACCACATAGTGCATTTGAGGACTGAGTATTCAAATTACGTCTTAGAATTAAATTATTTCTGGAAAAATCAAGACAATGTTTATACAATATTTTAATCACTATATATAGAAGAATAAAACATGATGTGCACTTAGCTAGCTCATGACTTAAAATTAGAGCCATACATATGTAAAAAATTTAATTTAGCTATATAATGTAGAGACAGGATTTGCATAGTGTAGGTGACAGCAGACTCCTGAAATCAGTAGAAAGGAAAGATTTGCCAAGTTTTTAAGGAAGTGATTAGTCAGACTCTTGTCTTTTCCAAGCATAGTGCCTAGTACGTGTTCAAAAACAATAATTATTTCAAAAATAGACATTTGAGAAAACCAGATAATTAGTCTAGTACAGTTGGTATAAACCACTACTGGCACCACTTTGATATCATTAAAAATTTGGCAAAGTATCTTTTAAGCAATGCCCGAGGGCAAATAAAACAAATTAGGCAGCTAGGTCCATTTTTAGAACCTGAGAAAGTGTTTATAGAAGTTCTTGATTTTACTTTAAAAGTTTAAAGGACAGCATTGTAAGAGGGAATCCAGTGTTACCTTTTAAATTTTAAAATGGCATTTTAGTTGGAAAAAGAAGACTGCTTTCATCAATTAAAACATTTTCTTTGAATGTGACTATTTTATTGTGAATGTTGCTACTTTTGCTTATGTTTCAAATTGACCTTGCTCAGGTTCAAATTTCAACTTCGTTTAGAATTGTCTTTTAAGTTATATCATATATTCCCAAGATGAAGTAAAATACATGCACACTTTGAGAGATAATGATAAAATAGTTGTATATAAACAAAATTTAGAAATAAAAATAATACAATGAATTTCTGAAATTTTTTGCATCCATTGATTATATTTCTTATCTCTAGCCTAAATAATTGTGTTCCTCAACTTCCTGATGACTATCTTTTATTACAATCTTATTTCACATGCATTGTCCAATTTTATGAGATCTAACAAATTAAAAGATGTTTATATAAATATCATATTTTTGTAACTTTCATTTTCTGTTCAATCTGATATATTTAACATAATTCATTACAATCTCAGCATGTATATTTGGGGGTATGCAGTATTCATTATATTTATTCACTCATTATATTATTTGTGATCTCACTATTCCTGGATGGATAAATGGGCAATAAAGTTATAATTTTCAAAATTGTATTATAGAATACTTACTGGTGTTTCTATGATTCATTGTGCCATTTGGATGAACTCTATCATTTACCTACATCTCCAGCCCTAATTTTTCTAACTTGATTAATGAAAACCTAGCTCATTAATTTTTCTTTTTAAAGATAGGCACTCCCTGCAGTTCAGGCTGGGCTTGAACTTACTATATGGCTCAGGCTAGCCTGAATTCACAGAAATCCTACTTCCATAGCCTCTGGCATTATAGGTGCTCAGCACATGCTGTGCTGGCCCAATCCCTAGGTGCACTGAGCAGGCTACGGCGACCTGGAGTGATGGAGCAAACCTGTAATGCTAGCACTGGAGAGGCTGAGGCAGGAGGATCACAGTAAGTTCAAGCTACATAGTGAGACACTGTACCAAATGTATTTTTTAAAAAAGAAAGAAAAAATATATATGCATACTGGTACATATTTGGTGCAATGGATTGTTTACTTTTAGGAATGAACAGTGTATTTTATTGTGATTTTTGTCTGTTATAATAGTATATTATATCTTTAAAGTTTGCTAAGGATTAATGAAAGTATTTCACAAGCATTTTTAAAGCTTATAATATGTTTTTATTGGGATATATGTATATTCTATGATACATATATTTTATTATGTATATTATGATACATATATAGTATTTATAAACCACAAAATATACTATTTGAACAAATTTTGTGCAATTCTGTGGTATCAAGTAAATTAGCATAGTTTTGGAACTATTGTTATTGTTATTTTTTAAATATTCCATTTGCTTATCTCCTAAGAGTCCAGGAAATTGCAAAATTTATCCTTCAAAAATTTCTATTTAGATGTTTAATTCTTAACCAACACTTATGTGTAATTGACTTAATTCCTTATTTATGAATGATGAAGTATGGAAATTTTAATTTCTGTCCATGGAATTTGGTTAATTGTTGCTTTATAGTAAGAGGGATTGTGTTACTTCTAGAACTGTACTTGATATTTGTATAACTTACAGCAAACATAGAGGGCCCCATACTGTAACTAAACTTATGAAGGTGTACAAATGTAATATATAAACTGTGATATAACATATTTTCTCTTTCTGTCTCCACAGATTGTTACAGGCTATGTATATTTAAAAGTCTGGATTCCTTGAAATTTCTTGGTAGAAATAGGTTACATAAGGATGACAATGTCCCATAACAAAGTCTGAGTTTTGTGCTCCTTTTTTTTTTCTATTTAGAACAGGGTCTACAGATCAGACTTCTGGTGATTCTTCTCCCTGTTTTACAGCATTTTAAATGCTGGGATTACAGTGTGCACCTCCATGCCCAGTCTCAATTATATGTCAACGAGACCTGGTGATGGGGCCAACTGGACAGGACAAGCATCGAACCCTGGGGGCCCCTGAGCCTGCCTAAGCAGGCCCTTTAGTCCCCTGAGCTACCTGGTCGGCCCCCTTCTTCTGTTTTTGCCATCCATCTGCACTAAGTCATAACGTTTTTCTTACCAGTTAAAAAGCAGAGTTTTGTTTGCATTGCAATTCTCTTTATCTTTTTACTGACCTTTTGAAAACAATGTTTTAATCAAAAGGACAATGACTGGTAGCACACAGCGTAGAAAGACACAATCAGGAAGTGCTGTTCAGTGTGCAAATCAACCATGTTTGGAACAAGCTCCTCACTCAGCGTAGCCTTCTCCTGACTGGGGAAAAGATAAAGGCCACTGATGGAATGGAAATGTGCAGGATGATTCTCCAAGAATCCTTAGGCCTGCCTGTGACCAGTTTCTCTCCTTAGGTCAATTTATGTGTATTCTTAATTTGATGTTTTAGATCATTTATTATATTTATAGTAAATAAAACTCAATTTTTATGATATCTATCTCTTGTGTTGTTTTTACTGTTAATTATCCTGTTATACCTAAAGATATACAAGAACTTATTTTGGTATTGAACACTATTTAATATAGCTTTTATTAGATTAATTATGCTTTGCAAAATTTTCATACAGAGAAGACTATTTTCTTTTTATATTGTAGCTAGACAATCTTGGTAATAACATTTGTATGAAAATGATTATATGTAGATTAAAATGTAGTTTATTTATTCTGAGATTATATTTGATCCCCACTCTTCTTTTAAAAGCTTTCCTTACTCGGTTTATTCTGAGTTAATGATACTTCTGTGTGTTTAGTGTCATTTTTTCTTTTTTCATGTGCATAATCTATTCTTTTTCTCTCTTTACACATATATACACATATGCATATCTTTGTTGTGCACAGTTTTGTGCACACTAAGTTAAATCAAGATTTTTTGAAAACTTTTTCTTGCTTACTAACAAGTTATAAATCTCAACTTATAATTTTTTTCTTTTTTTTTTATGGCTGCCTCAGCCCGCCCTGGGCGTGGGGCAGGTGCAACAGACTGTGCCTGAGGTGGAATTGTGGTCCATGAGGTTGCCTAAGCTTCCCTAAGCAGGTGCTTTAGATTGTTGAACCATCTCCCTGCCGGTTCATCCACTTAGAATCTTTACCTTGAATATGTAATGTTAAAAATCATCTGACGTTTTATGCAATTTCTGATTTCATCTTTGTGTAGAATTTTCATTATCAATTATTTTAATATCCACATCTAGAACTTCTTTTCATTATACTGATATTAGCTAGATAGTAATAAATACCGGATATAAAGTATGAAAAAGGAGTTTAATTTATATTTTTTCTTATGTTTTTTTTCCATTATATGATCTTATGTCCAACTATGTCTGCTAATTTTGTTTTAATCATGGACATTAATTATAAAACTGGAAAAGTAACTTTAAATAGAATTATTTTCTGGACATTTATATGGTGAGCAACTTAATGCGTAGAATTAATCTCAAGCTTGGTTTTCAGATCTGTAAGAGATACTTTAGTTCTTCCTTGATGATAATATAAAGCTGTTATATCTTAAGCAAAATGTCAGATAATTACCACACTACTCCTATGGCTGGCCCTAAACTTTCCTCTGACTTCATGAGAATGCTTTGTTTCTGAGTCTGCTCACAAACAAGCCACTCTTTCAGCTGTCTGACCTTTGCTAGACACAGCCTTGAAGTTGGCCAATTATCAAAGAGTGAAGTTGGCACAAAATCCTGAGTGGATTCCTCTGTCATTTTGTTCCTATAGGAGTTTAATCCTTTGACTTCTTTATTGGCATTGGAAGCCTGAACTCTAAAGTGCCATTCTTGGAGAGAGTACAACTGCCAATCATTTGTATGCTCTCTCTTCTTGTTAGTGACTCAGCTGAGATATCAACAAATGGTTAAGAATGGTGCCATTCCGTAGCATGTATGGAACACAGGTATTAATATTGAAATCGCCAATAATGTTTTCATCATTTGTTGACTTATAATATGGTCTAAGTTTTCTTACTTTTTTGGGAAGATTATTACAATGAAGTATGTGAAGCATAGCCAGGAGTAGAACAATATGATGTCCACTGACTTTATATTTCAAAATCTTCTCTAAGTAAGGTGGTCAGTATTGTTATGCATTTTCATCATCAATTCATGTGGGAGTTTTATATTTCTTTAGGTGTAAGTTTTGCAATGAAAATTTATTTAATAGAATAGCTTTCCTGGGAGGCAGTAATTACCACAGCAATAAAACTTATAGATTGACCCTGATTGTTCTACTGACTTCTATGTAAAAATCATTGTAATTCCCATTGTTGCATACAAACGTCTGCACATAAATTCACTAGTTCAGTAAGAGAATATGTCTCTTATTTTTATCAGTATGATTTCTTCTCATTGTTCAACTTTGAATTTGCCATGCTACTGACTATATGTAGATCATAAAATAATCATTAAATGTTCCTTTTAATAAATCAAAATAAATTAGTAGTACAATAGTCTTAGCTAACGTGTGTGTGTGTGTGTGTGTGTGTGTGTGTGTGTGTGTGTGGTTATTTCCTTTTGAGCAGTTTCCTTTCCTTTCACAGCATCTGTTGAACCTTTTGGATTTTATTTACTTTCAGGTTCTTCTACTAGGGATATAATAAGATGTTTACACTTAAAGGTCTGATTTATTTCATGGATGACTACGGTCATTAGTTGATTCCCAGCTTTTAAGCATAGTATTTTTAGTTTGTGCTATTAGCATAATGGTCAATGAATAGACTGTTAAACTCTAATGATCATACAATAATTACTAATGCTAAGTTTATAAATAGAAAGTATGATAAAAGTGTTTTATTTATTTGGATTCTAAATTTATGAGTAAAAATTCAGGGATGGAGAATAAAATGATCATTTTCCAGGGAAACCTGTGTTAGATGTAATATATTACTATATCATTGTGCCAAATACATAGGGCATAAGAGGGGCCAGGAAGATGGTTCAGTGGTCTAAAGTGCCTGCTTAGGAAACCTTAGACAACCACAGGAACTACGGTTCTATCTCTGGCAGCACATGTTGTGCCAGCCCTATCTCAGGGGCATACTGAGCCTGCCATAATAAAAAAATAAAATGAAATTATAAAAACGTAGGACATAAGAAAAATAAAACTGGTGTGTGAGACTCTTGTTCAGTGCCTTTGGAAAGGAAGAGTCACTTAAGTATTGCCATTGGCTGCATCTCCAGAGGAAAGGAAGAGCTCAGGTGATCATCAAAACCCTGGAACTAGCTATGGCGTTACAGACATACATGATGATACACTCCTTCGTTAACTTTAGAACCAGGACTCATTATGAACATCGACTTACCTGTTAGAATAAGTTAAATTTAACTGATCTTTGATAAAGTCAGATTTTTTTTCTCCTCACTAACTTTGAAATTTCTGTAAGGTTATTATTGCTTGTTCCTGATTTTCTTAAAATGTCCTATCTTGTCTCTTCTTACATTCCTGATTTTATTTTCTTTATAAAAGAAAAAGAAAATGATATTTTTCTGCTAATTTAATATTAATGTAAATGCTACGAAGTATTTTCTTCCTACAAAATCATCAAATATTTTAACTTTATGTTAATTATACAGTGCAATTCAGTAATAAAAGAGTTCAGATGTGAGATTTTAAAGCATGTAGACCTTATATAAAGCATCTATACTTTTCAGTACACCAATGTTCTGTAATATATTAAATTGTAATACTAAGGGCCAGTGAGATAGCTCAATGGAGTAACCACTTACTTAGGCGAGAGCAAGAGTCAGGGTTTGATTGATGGTACATGCCATACCAGCCCAGCTCTAGGGCTGGCGGAGTGAGCGATGGAGTCCAGACACAGTGTCTCATGCTGGTAATCCCAGCACTGGAGAGGCAGAAGACAGGAGGATCACAAGTCTGTGCTGCTTGGTGAGACCCTACATAGTAAATCAATCAATCAGTCAATCAATCAATCAATCAATCTATGAATAAGAAATTGCTCAGGATATAAATTATATTTTTGAAATGGCCAAATAGCTCAGCAGAATGAAAGCACTTGCAAGCATGTGCAGGCATCCCACCCCTAAGGCAAGCTGAGGTGGCAATTGAGACTGTGCTATAATCCCAGCATTTGGGAGGCTTTAAACAGGTGGCTCACTAAGATTCCAATCTAGCAGTGAGACCCTGTTATGTCTTAGGTTTAGTTGTCCCCCAAAAGCCTCATGCATTCACTGGGCTGGAACTTCTATAGATTGAGACTTGACTCATGAGTCACTGGGATTATGTGAGTTAGTACTGATCTAGAGTTTGAGACTTGATCCATGATCCCTGGGATTATGTGTTTTAATACTGATGGGATTATTGGTCTGAATATGGCTGGGACTATGGGTGTGGTCTAGGGCAGATATCCTAAGGCAGAGAGCTTGATTGGGACATAAAGAGCGACAGAGAGATAGACTCAGCTGTTGCTGTTGCTGTCTGCTACCCTGGTTAGTAGGTTGCCTCTGTTGTAATTGTTGCTGTTCAACCATCATGAACTGGATACTCTCTGCCCTGCTCCACTCAGCCTTGGGCCAGCCAAATATGGACTGAAATCTCCAGTAACTGTGAGCTAAATAAACCTTCCCTTCCTTAATTTTGGGTGTCATGTCTTTGTCTTAGCAATGAGTAAAATTTAACTAAGACAGACCCTGAACACCCTTCCCTGGAATACAATATATATCCACAATATTGAGGGAACCACAAACTGGAATGAAAATAAAATGATTTGTTTATTCAGCTTCTCTATTTCTCATATGCTTTCTTATAGAACACCTTTAAAAATATTTTAATAAGACAAAAAGAATAGCAATGTGACAATTTTAATATAGGTTAATGGCACATTTAAAATAATTAATGCATTTCATGTGGGTGTCTTCAAAGCAGTAATTCAGAGGATAAGATGCAGACATGATATCTTGCCTAAAGAATATTAGTACAAACTTTTATTCTTGGTGCACTAAGAGAAAGTAGCTGTATATCTATCTATCTGTCTATCTATCTATCTATCTATCTATCTATCTATCTATCCTTTCCCCAATTTTGACAACAAAACTATCCTGTATTTACACTTTTGTGAAGTTACTAACTCATGATACTAGGTGGCCTAGCAACTGGTAGCAAACCTTAAATAGTCAGGATGTTTATCTCAGGAGTGAGGTAGCTTGTTTGCACTGGGCCAAGTCCCATCTTCATGTTTTTGATCAGTTTCCTAGCTTCTTGGCTCTCAACATATCTCCCACTTTTGTTCTGTGGAAAAGCACAGTTTCTAATGGCTTCACTGTTCATTTTAACCAACCAGGACTCTCCTTGAATGGAAGCCACCCATTTTCCTCCTCTCTGCCCTTTGTTCTTGTATTTCTGTTGCTATATCAGACAAAGTTTTCTGTGTGCAATCACGTTTCCTGTATTTATAGAACCCATCCTCACACAAGACACACCTGTGGGAAATGTTTTGAAATATGGCAAGGATAATAAAGGTTATAAATTCCCTTCTTTTCCATCTTTCTCTCTTTTCCTCCCCTCCTTCATCTATTTTTCCTTGATTGTAAAACAACTTTTGTAGCTGAATTTTGAATAATGTAATTTTCTAATTGAATTCTTAAAAATATGAAGCTAAGTTATAGTCACAAAATTGATCCTTACAAATGAACTTTAGCAAATAATTATTTTAACAATAGTGATGACTAACTGCAGTTCTCCATTTTGAGTGATAGCACAGTTCCTATCGTACAGAATGAAATTTTATTCAGCAACATCTATAAAGGGTAATAAATCATATACGTGAATGGAATTATGCATACCTATGGAAATGGGTATGCACATAATTCAAATAAAGAGGAATATTTTAATTGTCTCTGATTATACCATTATAATTAGGAGATAAAAATGAATATTCTCAGCAACTTGGGTTTGATCTCTGACATCACATGCCATGCCAGCCCTGTCTCTGGGCATGCTGAGCCAGTGACCAAGACTTGGCATGGTGGCACACACCACTAATTCCAGCACTGGGGAAGCTAAAAACAGGATTCCACACTGCATAGTGAGACCTGAAGCCCTGTACTAAATACAGGAAAAAATCAACATTCTGTCTTACTATTATATATATAATATATATATATATATAATATATATATAATATATATATATAATATATATATTATATATATATATATATATTATATATATATATTCAGAAATGTGTGTATTTTCCCCAACTAGAAATATGGAAATGTTCTCATTCTGGTACTTGCAAAAAGTTGTTAGTATTCAGTGGTTCCAGAATAAACTACCCAGATGCATATGACCAATAGGGAAATCAGCCTGTGTCTAGTATTTACATTGGTTACATTTCATAATCATTGACTTACATGAAAACTGGTGCAGAAATTCTGTAAGTTCTTTGCTATTTTTGATATGTGCTTGTTTTATCTTGTAAAAATGATGAATCAGAAAATAAAATAATGCTAAATAATTTAAAAAAGTAATATTCTGATTCCTCACTATAGAACTAAACACAGGTGCATCTACAACCACCAATAACACTTATTATAGGGACCTAGAAAGGATCTGATGGCAACTTATTTTTTCTTTTGTTATATATGGACTAAAGACCACAAAGATATTTAAGTTAAAATAAAGAATTTCTTTAATTCAATGAGATACAAATTAAATACCATTTAGGGGAAAAAATAGCATACAATTTTGGAAAGATGTACAAGAAAACAGAATCCTATTAAAAATAATACAATATGGAAGAAAATGTTGCTAGCAGAGGATTTACTCCAGGGTAATTGATTCTTTACAGCACATTTTCTAGCTCACGTATAGTGAGATTACTTTCAAGAATTTGAGAAAAGAAATGGTTTAGGGAGGAACAAAGTAGACCACTCAGAGTCAGTGGGTGCCACATCAGAAAGCAAATGTGAAAATGTCTGAGACGGTCACCACAGCAGCATTCATGGTTTAATGCAACTCCTCATTTTTTTTCTTTTTTAATAATTAGTATGTTATTTTGATTGTTCCAAATGTTTTAAGCTATTGTAAGAGGAAGCTGGCCGTCAGGGGAATCAAATGGACTAGTTACATCAATGGAGCTAACTGATGAAAAATTTAGAAAAGTCAAACCTGGAAACAACTTTCTGGGCACTAATTCCTTCACATTGAGATTTTCCTTTCAAAACCAGGTTTGAAAGTTCTGTATTCATTTAATAAAAGATGTGAAAAAAAGATACAATTTCCATAAAGTTTGCCACTAAGATCTGCAACAATGTTGGGATCATAACTAGATATTTTTTCAGGACCTTGTGCTTGCCAGGCCAGCACTTCTGCTGCTGAGCTATCTCACTGGCCTGGATCATAATTGGAAATTACTTCAGATTTAGCACAATAGACTCTGACATTGTGGCCCAAAAGGTGAAATTAACAAGCTTCTCATATGACTACTGTATGTAATAGACTTCAGGGTAGATTTGTACTTAGAACTATAAGATGATAAAAATAAAATAAAGAAATAATTTAAGAGCAGAGGATAACTCCTAGTGGCACACCAGCTTCCCAGCAAGTGCTATATTCTGTGCTCAAATTCTAATAAAAAATATTAAAAAGGGAAAGAAAGGATTTAAAAACAACTTTTATTTTAGAACTGAGATGTAACTATTGTGTTCAAAATTATCTTGTAAGTTCTCTAAAAAGCTAATATTCATTTATCCTATAAACCAATTGTTTTCTCTTTTTGGAAACAAAATCAAAATGTTTCATTAAAGGAAGACCAAAAGACATATATTTTGAGAGCTAGTCTCACACTATTAAATAATAGATTGGACGTGGACTTTAAAATATGTAAGTTCTTGCCCTTTCTAAGGAAAAGAGTTAATTTGTCTTTTCCTGGAGTATCATCCAAGCCTCCATACACTTTTTAACCATTCAATTCCCCACTGATTCTGATCAGCCTTCAGGATTTATGGTAGTTTAGCACAGAATACAAACACAAATCAAAGTGAAATTTATTAACACTGTAAATCCAAGTCAAGTTACAGAAGTTTTAAGTTTTATTTACTGAATAATTTGTCATGAAGGTGAAGTTGTTAGTTTTTCAAACACAAATTTTAAAAATACAAATTTAAATTTTTAAAGAAGCCTATTTACTTATTGATTGATTTTGGTACAGGGTCTTGCTATGCAGCTCAGTGTCATAGTAATCCTCCTGTCTCAGTCTCCTCAGCAGTGGGATTGCAGGTGTGCACCACCAAGCCCAGTATTGGTGGCCAGCACAACAATCCTGGGGTTCAGAGTTCAGGTTCCAGAATGACATGTGGTACCAGGGCTTGAACCTGGATCCTGGCACGTGTGAGCCAGGTGCTAAGGCCACTGAGCTACCTCCCCAGCTCCCCAAATACAAATTTACGTTAAAGATTAATGCATTCTTGATTATTGTATGTCACACAAGGAAAAACTATAAATATATTTATTTTATAGAGTGAATAAGCCATATAACAACAAGATTACTTTTATGTTAGCCAATATCTTTTTTACCAGAAGAAAATGCTTCGTGCACTCTATTATACAAAATGTATTTTTAGACATAGTGATTTTCAAACAAATTCCATTTTAAACATCTGAACTAAATTATTACACATTAAAAGTCAGTAATTTTAACTTCAATTCTCTTTTTTAAAAATTTAATTATAGATACTTTCTATTCAAATTGTCAGGGTAATTGGCAAATAGCAGATATGAAATAATTAGCCTGCAGGTTAAAATTATGATGCTAAAATCATTAACTATTGTTAAAGTATTTGTAATTATTAGGGAAACATTTGGTACTTTTATTCAAGTTTTAATATTTAATATCAAATAAAAGAAATATTTCCTTTAGTTTCCTCAAGAATCACTGTTAAGTTTAGGATATATTTCCTAAAATTTTGATTTAATCTGTGATGTCAAATGTGCCTTTTGATAAATTAAAGAAATGATGCCTTATATAAAAAGAAATACGAATAATGTAAAAAATTGATAAGACATTTAACTTGACAAACATTTTTCACGAAACCTGTTATAGCTGATAAAATCTGAAATGTAAATTTTCTATTATTGCTTACGCAAAAATTTATATGATTTGTCATTGTGTATTTTCATTGTACTACACTAATGTTTATAAAGACATAGTAACTACAATTGCCACATACAGGAAATACTTCCAAACAAGGGTGCATATAGTTTTTCTCTGTACTTTATCATAGTATGAAGAGCCCAATTCATGATTAACAAGGAGCAATTTACTATCTTAATTTGGTAAAGACAGAGCAGTGCTGTTTTGCACAATGAAACCCTAAGCACTATCCCATTTAAGAGGTCTCTTTTATCTGCATACTTCCTCTGTTCATTAATTCACATATTGACTGAAAAAAGAAAATCTCTACCAGACTTAATGTCATGTTATTTCAATAACCATTGTGGCCTGAGTTCTAGAACTAGATCACTTTATTTTATTCCTGTATTAAGAACAGGGTCTACAGGGTGTACAGGGTCTCACTATGCAGATTGGACTCATAATGATTCTTCTGTTTTCAGCCTCCCAAGAGCTGGAATTATAGGTGCACGTCACCATGCCCAGTCTCTATTGCCTTCTCAGTGCGTGCCAGGAGTTGAACTCTGGCAGTTGCGCTCTGCCTAAGCAGGCTAGAACTAGATCACTTTAATGTTTCACTTGACAGGAAAGAAATTATTGGCAGTTTGGTTCTTGAATACACTGATTATCTAACAATGTGACCAAATAGTTATGTAATCTGGTGAGCCGTCATCTCATTATAGAATGAAATGCTGTGAGTCTTACATGGAACTCATCTAAGACTTTTTCTGACCTCCACTTCCTTTTCCTTTCCACTGTTTTATTTTGATTCCCTTTTCAGTATTACTGTTACATATTTTATTTACTTTAATTTTCATTTTATTGTAAACTTATGACAGAACCTATGTTTTCATCTAGTTTTTGCATTCTTTTGAACAACAACTTAATAACCACATAGGAGATTCTTAAGTATACCCACAATTAATAAGTGAATGAATTAATATAAGAATAAAAGGAAACGTGTAATGAATTTCTATACACTACCAATATGAAATATTACTCTTATGAGCTAACTTTTCAAGTTTGTTTTTTAAAATTAATACACACTAGTAGGAAAGAAGATACACAATGATACACATTTGCTTAAATTGAGCTGTATAGAAAGCACAAGAAAAAATTCAAAAGTTAAAATGATATCACAATTTTTAAAAGATGATGTGGCAAGAATGTTCACAAATTGAAATTGTGAGGGCCCCCACTTCACTGTTTGTAT
Organism: Myocastor coypus; assembly: GCA_004027025.1. Classification (NCBI taxonomy): domain Eukaryota; kingdom Metazoa; phylum Chordata; class Mammalia; order Rodentia; family Myocastoridae; genus Myocastor; species Myocastor coypus. Next base: position 16,781 of record PVJA010027976.1, read on the forward strand.
ATCTGCCTCCATTTCTTCCTGATAGACTGATAAGTTGGTATAGGTATAAAGAAGAGATATTATAACAAATAACTCATAAGTAAAAGTTTTAGTGAGACAGATTGTGTGTGCACTATATGCATGTATTTTGATACACAGTAAAGAGACTACTAAGCACACATATCAATTTAATGTGAGAATTTCTGAAGACATTAGTAGTTGTTAGTAAAAATTTTGCTATAGATTAACAGCCATTTAATTTGTGAAATAATTGTTCCTAAAGAAGATGTGTAGCAGATGGGGCCAAATAACTCAGCAGATTAAAGCACCTAAAAATATGGTCAGGGGCCGGGTGTTCTATCTCCAGGCCTGCTGTGTTGGCTTTGCTCCAACAGCAGGCCCAGACAACAATTAAGACTGGGTGTGGTGGTGTGTACCTATAATCCTAGCTATTCAGAAACTATAAACAAGTGGATCCCCGTGAGTCCGATTCAGCAGTGAGAACCTGAACACTTTGTAGCCCCTTCCCTAAAAATACATAAAAGAGGGAAAGATGTGTATCTTGTGGTAGATGTGAAAATGTGCATACATCTGTTAGGAATACAGAATATATAGAACACACCAATAACTGTAGCATAGTTATTTTAATCCATCTTACAGTTCTGTGATATAGGCTAATTTCTAATATTCAGTGCCACATTAACAATTATGTCTTTTCTACCACAAAATTTGTTCAATCTGTCTTCCTTTAGGGTTCATATACATCCACAGAGTTGATCATTTTTATTCACTGACCAAAAGAATTAAACAGTCCTTAACAAACACACATGTTCTATGTTGTTCTAAACTCATCATTGGCTTAAAGAACACACTTTCTTCAGAGTTGTTATAAAAGTGAAAAAAATACTGTTTTTGAATGGAAAAATTAGGATGATTAATATCCTAAAAGTAGGGATTTTAAATGTCAAGTTCCCTTTCCAGCCTCAATCCCTCATTCTAAAAATGTTGTATCAAAAGAGCTTAGAGGGAGTAGTTTAATTACTGTTCCCCTGCTGTACGTAATTCATTTTCAGTATGAGGCCCATGTATTTATTTAAGGGCAAGTGTTGTACAATAGAACTATCCTCTAAGGTATTTCTTTCTTCATTTGTCCCTACTTGGCCTATGTAGCTATTTTTTTTAAAATAACAATCTTTTAGGGAGATATTTTAAGGTTCCATATGATATTCATCTTTAGGAAGAATGTAAATCAGGAGCAGAACTTGGAGAACAAAATAACTTACTTTTAAATTAAAACCTAAAAATGTGTTATATTAATATACAGACTGTGACTTTTTTCTATATACATGCACCTTTTAAAACTTTTCTAAAAACTTGAAGGAAAGACTTTTTATTGGTGCATATTTGCAATACATAGTGAGAATGTATTCTGAATAGCAAGTATGCATACATGACACATCCTGAGACATACTCTTCCCACCCCCTTTTTGAGAACCTATACAGAGAGCTTATAATCCTGATATATTTGATTTAACATTGTGCATTATACTCAAACAAAAGAACACTCCTCTGCCATAGAAGTGTTTTCTCTACAGTTTATGTCAATATGGATAGGCAAGCACTGCCGCTTGCTTGTAAACAGCTTATCTTAGTGTATATCTCATGGGCAGAAACCTTGTTCATTCATGCCCATTTTGCATATCACCTTCTGTGAAACACATCTTGCATTCCTAAATAAACATAACTCACTTTTCATCCTGTTAGAATTCAAACACTAAATGTTCATTATAATAATTTTTATTTTGAAGTAATATGAAGTAAAATGGTATATATATTTATGTAACTGTAGCTATACATATTTATACATATATACATACATAAAAGTAAATGCGTAACTGTATGACTATGCACATTTGTATATATGGCTGAATGTATTAGCCATTGTTTCTTAACAACCATGTATTTCTTCTGCAAGTTGCCAGTTTCTTTATGAATTATCACTATTGGATTGTTTTCATTTGTTTCTGAATGTCCCCTCAAAGAAAAAGGGGGCATGGTTGGTAGCTTTTCAGAGGCAGTTGGATCTAGATTCTGTGAGAGTTTCATGGCCCAGTGCTGGGATTAGGTGTGTGAGTACTGTGTCCCTGAGGGTGGGTAGTCTATATCCAATCTGAGGAGCACAAAGAGGCTTCTCCTCCCTCCTTTCTTATTGTTTTTGCTGTTTTTTAGCTACATGGACACTTGCCCCTTTGCCTTGTGCCACCCTGCATTGGAGCCAGCAGCTTACAGACTTACATCTTCACAAACACGAAAGAAAGAATCCCTTTCTCCTTCAACCTTGGCTGTTGGATATTTTATCTTAGCAACAAGAAAAGCAAGACACTCATTAAAATGTAAAATTTCAAAATGAATTTAAAAAGACATAAATACTTTTGTATTCATTTGCACAGAAAATGTACATATATCTGTGTGTGCATGTGGGTGTTTGTCCTCCTTATTTTAGCACTAATGAAGGTTTTACCTAGAGCTTCACATATGTACATAAGGCTGAATGTATTAGCTGTTAGCTCAGTAACATAGCACACAGGCAAGGGCTGTGTTACTGAGCCACATCTTCATTGCCAAATATATCTCTTTTGAGAAAGAAAACAAAGCCAAAAAGTGCTGTAACAAAACAAGAACTTTAAATAAAAATAAAACTGAAGTTTTTTGTTTTTTGTTTTTTTATCTAACATGCAAATGCTGGTGGATTTGACTTTTGTTACTATTTCTGCAGTTTTAGTTTTCTATCTTGCTGTGTTTCTCTATTATATACAGCTATAAATGCAATGTTTAAATAACCTTATTTGTATAAAATTTGTCACTAAAACATTACCTATTAATTTTATTTTCTAGTTTATGAGGTTTTAGGAATAGTAAACTATTACAAAACTCATACTTAATCAAGAAACTAATAATCAAGAATAATTCAGAGAATGTTATTTTAAAACAAAGAAAAAAACACCCCTACTTCTCCTATTAATCCACATAATCCCTCTTTGGCTTAATAAGATTTCAACTACCTCTAAATATATGAGCCTCTTGGAATTTCGAGAGGCTTAAACTCTCTTCCAAGCAAGCAAAGTGGATTAAAACTAACCTTTGAGTTTTATAATTTGCATTTAGCTGACCTATCCTAGGAGTCCTACTAAAGCCCTTAAGTGTTGTCCTCTTCAACAGCTAGCTCCTCTCCAGGATAAGATCATGAGATCTTATTTCCTTTGATATATTTCAGCTTATAAACACAAGAACATGAACAATTTCTTTGTCAAATGCTTTCTTCTACCCCAACCTACACAGCCCCCTAAAACATTTCTGTACTTTATACATTTCATATCTAGATCTTTATTTTTGTACAGGATATACCCGTTTCAGAAGAAAAATAGATTTCTCTGAGAAAATCTTGAATGGAAATACATACATCTCTTTAATGAGGTGTCAATGGGATATCAGTGAACTGTTAAATCAAGTCTGTTGATTTTTTTTTCTTTTCCACTATTTTTTCAGAAATTTCAGAACTGAATATTGAGACAATGAACAATCTTTCGTCTGTGTCTTGGGTACTACTAAATCTATTTTTTATCTCTTTTGAAACAAAGTTGTATTATATTATACACATATATGTGTGTGATGATTATGTATGAGTCTTATGTTAATATTAAGATTATTATCATCTATATGAAAATCTTAAGTGTATAATCATATAGATATATAAACAAAAATAAAGCAATGCACATGGGTACACATATTTTTTCCTCTGGTTTTTGGACCTATAACCTTACATGCACTAAATTGGGCAGTTAATTATGGACAACATACAGGCAGCAAGACTTCAGTGTATACCATAGACATGTGGGGAGTAAAAATGAAAATGAAAAGCAAAAAGGAATGAAAGAAAAAAGGAAAGGAAAGGGGCAGGAAAGTAGCTAAAATTATGACTCGGTATTGGAGGGAACGCTATAAAAATTTATGATAAATATTGTTTCAAAGCAAACCTCGGTTATTTGGAAGGATAAAATTTAAATTTAACAATTCCCATCTCATTGACTGTAGTGCTGCTTTATTGATTGGCTGACTTCCGAAACATGAAGCTGATTGACACTGCTTGGCTGACTCTCAGAAGCCTAGCTGCTATAATCAAATTCTCATGGATCCTCTAAGGTTACTTTGACACAGCTCTGCTGTGTGATGTCACTAGAGCTGGAGAGCACTTAGGCCTTGCTCAGTAGGTCAGAGCCTTCTGTCACTCAGGGTTCCATTGTCCTTCCTCGACAAAAGCCACAGATGACACCATCAGGTAGTGTGGAGTTTACCACAACTTGCTATTACTGTTGTTGATTGTATCAGAGGGCGAGAGCCTCATTAATAAATGTTCAGCTTCAGTGTTGATAAGCATGCTTAGTGTTGGTCTTGATCAGCATGATTTCATGCTGTCTTTTTAAAATAATATATGGAATCATGTAATGATAATGGCCTCATAAAAGTGTTCAAAGCCCTAGAGAACATAAAAAGTAAGTATAAGTAAACATAAGTCGAAGTATTTTAAGGTTTTTCAGCTTATTTTTCTTTAAATTAAATGAAGTTTAGTCATTCTATTTTTCATCAATACAAATGTCGTGTTTTCACTTTAATTGTGGTATTCTGCAAGGTACATAAAGATCAGCAATGTGCTGGTGAGATAGATCAGCAGACTAAGCACCTGCTTAGGGAAGTATAAGGGCTGGGGTTCTATCCTGGAAACACATACCACACTGGCCCCACCCCCAGGTGCAGTGAGCCAATGACTGAGTCTGGGTGTGGACTGTGACACATGCCTGCAATCCCAGTGCTTGGGAGGCTAAAAACAAGAGGATCACTATGAGCTGTAGCTGCATAATGAAACCCTGAACAAAATACACACACAAAAGAAAATCTGCAATAGTGCAACTTCCTGCTGATTGAGAAAAAGAAAAAGAAATTGAACTCATAGATCATGGCTCAAGGCCTAATCCGTTCTATATTTTATGTTGAGTTTTCATTATATTATATAAAGGAAGGAATATATAATTGCTACCCTGTGTCATTCACTCCTACTGGAAAATTGAGCATTCTCAGAATATCCTTTGCTCTAAACTGTATTAGTAATGTAATCAGAAAAGTTGCTTTTCTTTTCACCATTATAAATAAATTCTTTTCTGAGAAATCTGGAGAGATATACACTTGGAATAATGGTGTAGCTCTCTTCCTACCAAAAAGTAAATTTTGTTCCTTATTTGCCATACAAAAATAAGTCCTTCTTATAAAAAGAAACTAGGAAATACACAGAAATATAACCATTCCAAGAGAACAGCTAGTTATATTCTTCCTGGGGTTTCTCAGGAAATTCAGTCATTTACATCCAGTAATATTTAAGTATCTGATTCCATCAAAAATAGTTTGCTTCACATTTAAAAAAGTATCATTATAGAGACGGTACACAGACATAACTATTATGTGTATTTTTGTGTTTTACATTTGAACACTTAGAACAGACTTAACGTCCTATTATCAGTTTAGTCTTTCTTTTATTCTAGGAGTTAAACTACATATAACATAAATTGGATAGTATAGCAATATTTTGAGAACTCAGCATTGCCAATAATCACTAGTAAAGTTTTGATTTAGACAAATTATTATTAAGAGACATATTGGATTACCTATACTATTACACCAAGGCAGAGGAAAAAAGATACCTAAAAGAACATACAAATGTATAGAAAGAGCATATGAAACCAAGATTTGAAGTATATAAAAATGTCTTGTTTCAGTTGACAGTCTCTCTCGCAGATAAGACAAAAACTGAAGTCTATAATTTACCTAAGTAAAGTGAAGAGCCTCAATTTCATATCTCCCAAGGGTATGAATGTTATTTACTATCTGGTAGTGAATGCATATATTTTAGTAAGTTAATATACATCCAGCCCATAGTAAATCACTTATGTTATTATCAATAGTATTTGATGGCATATATTTTCCCGCTGATATCAAAGATCAGTATTTCATTAACATCATTTCCAGAATATCAGAGCACTTAATTTAATTCAGATAGGAGATGGTTAGGCTACTTAAAAAATAGAAAGAATAAAGAAAGGAAGTCTCAAATAGTACTTGTCTGAATGAGTACTTCAAAAATTTTCACTTATCAACTTATAAAAGATCATATAGTGGATTTTTTTGAACCTAGGATCAAACTCAGGACCTTGTGCTTGCGAGGAAGGCACTTATGCTGCTGCATTATATCCCCAGTCCATAGGTGAATAAGATTTCATTTACTGTTTCTATGGATGAATGCAAGGTGGATAATCTATGACATGCTGAGAAGTATGAATGACAATGTAGAAGACACAGTGATAATATTTTTGATCATCAAAATTTAAAATTGCGTGACAACTTAAAGTTGTTTTAACATTTCAGTTACTTTCCTTATCATTCTCCTGAACTATAAGCAACTGGAACATTGAATTATTTTTTCAAGATATATAATTTTATGTCATAAGTATCACAATAATTTGTTTTCCTCAATGAATGGAGAGATTACTTGAAACATTGTACTGTATTATTCAGCTTTCCAGTTGCTGAGAAGCCGGAAGAGAGTTGGAATTTGGTTTGCAATTTCAGGGAATTTTGTCACTTGCTTGCTGGCTCCAATGTCACATTACCACAGTGGAGGGACATTGCAGACCAAAGTGGCTTTGGATCAGTTTATTTTGGGAATAATTCTACCACTAGGCGTACTGTTTCTTCATTTGGAAGGCAGTAACATTTAAACACCTCAGTGATGTAATAAGTCTTTTTCATGTATATATCCCATTTTGTACCTATTGTGTTAATTATTCTCCTTGAGTTTCTCATATTCATTCCATAGTATAAAAAGAAAATGTTCATTGTTGTGTTTATTAAGTCATCAACATTTGATATGCATTCTTCTCTGATGAAACAATATGTAAGAACATTTCAAAAAAATTGAGGTGTGTTATTTTCTAGTATAGAAACTTTGTACTTTATGTCTTTCTTTCTAGTGCAGAAATTTGTGTTTCATATACTTTTACTAAACTTCTCTCAGCATGCTAATATAAGATCATTGGAAATCCTTATGGATAATTTGAATACTGCAAAGATAGAGTTAGAAAAGTAATATAGTTTGAGTACACACACCTCACTTCTTAATTACTTAACTACAATTTCTCTCTTAATTTAGTGCTGTAAAATTTGCTTCTATCTGATTTATAAAAAAATAATAATTATTGAAGTTGTAATCTAGCAGTTTTTTCTACCTATTTTCTATCTAAAAATTATTCAAGGACAGCTCAACAGCTAAGCTCCAGCTTAGGCTCATGGTGCAGCATCAGATCCCCAGCAACATATGTCACACTGTGCCTGCCCCCAAGCATGTGGATCCAGCCACCAAAACCAGATGTGGTGGTTCACACCCATAAAACAAGCGCTGGGGTGGCTGATAAAAGGAGGATCGCTACAAGTCCAAACTGCATACTGAGACTCAATACCAAACACATAAAAAATAAAAATAAAATAGTATGTATTACTCAACAAATCATAAGTACATAGTATATGTACTGAAGCCTGAGATCAATCACCGGAGAATCTAAGGCAAAGCTGGTGAAACAACACAAGAACTCAATATGAGTGACATAAGTTGTTCCAGCTCTCAACCAAGTGGCTTGGCAGAAAGGGTGAAATTAACATCGATCTCCCCAATGTATAAATGAATGCTCTGCAGTTCTTGGCCAGCAGTGTTTCTCCCAGCTAGAGAAGGAGCACCACCTGATCCCTCTTTCTATCTCTTATTTCTCCATCCTCTCACTGATCTTCCCCCAGAGCCTCAAAAGCTTCTCAGAACATGGAAAGCATACATTAATTGTAAATGTGTTTTATTATACATTTACGTTTCAATTCGTAATTGTTAAACTACCACTCACATCAAAATAGCAAACAAAAAAACATCTTACATGTGTTCCACATAAAGTCTCTTACATATAAAATGATGTTAAGATAACATTGTTTCTGCTCAATAAAAGTCTTCTCCATACCTATGACTTATCAAGTTTCTGTTACTTTTAAATCTTTTCAACCTTTGTTTTGTTCATATAAGAGTATATTAGATCAAACAATTCTTATATACCTATATGTATTAATCTAAACTGATCTGATGATGAAAATATGTAATATAACCCGTGTTAAATTTAAACAATAAAAAAGAGTATATTAGATCAGATGGATGTTTCAAATTTAAGTTGGATCTTATTAATTGGAAATTTAACAAATATATGAATACATCACTTTTATCTTTGGCAATATCTCTAATGTAAATTTAATGATTGCTTGGTGTTTTGTTGAGGCTTTATCTTGGGTTTTTACTGATGCTTTTAGCTTTTGCAAATTCCAGAAATCAAGAATATTACAGAAATTAGACTTCTTTTTATGTATTTGGTAGGGGTCAACAAGGTCTCACTACATAGATCAAACTCATAATGATTCTCCTCTTCTCAGCCTCCCAAAGCACTGGGATTACATACACGTGCCACCACGCCAATCCTGAGTCGCCCTCCCTGCATGCCCCCATGGGTGGGGCCAAACCTCCACCACTGTGCTCTGCCTACTTGGGTGCTTTAGTTTGTTGAGCTGTCTGGCGGCCTGAAAAGACTATTTTTGTATGCAACACAATGACAATCATAACCCTACAGCTAACACACCAACCCTAACCCTAGATGCTATCCTTCCAATCCGAACCAGAATCCTAACCGTTGCCTTAAAACCGTAACACTAAGCCCAACACACTAACAGTAACACACTCATCTTACCACAAAACCTCACACAAATCCTGATCCTAACCCCAAGTCTAACATGAACCCAAACTTGAACCTTAAACCCATCCCCAACACCAAGCAGAACCCAAAGCCTAAACCTAAACCTACACCTAAACCTAACATTTTAACAATAATACATGCTCCCAAACACTAACTCCCTAATACTATCTCGAAACCTAAGAGAAACCTTAACCCTAATACAGTAAACATACCCTACATGCTGACACCCTAATGCTAAGGCCGCAACTCGAATGAAAACGCAAACACAAACAGTAACCTGACTCCATCTTCCTCACAATCGAACTAAAAGGAGAAACCGAATCTGAACCCAAACCCTAAAACTGACCGTAACCCTAAGAGTAACCCTAACACACTAACCCTACTCCTTAATACACCAAAACTACAACAGTAACGTGAGACCTAACCATAACCCTAACAACCTAACCTTAAGCCCATCACAATGACACTAATCCACTAACCTTAAGACGAACACTAACCCGAACCCTAACCCTAACCTGAAGCCTAACATGAACCCAAATCCTATGTGTAAACCCCAACCCAACACCATATTGAACCCAAACCCTATTCCTAAAGCTAAGTATAACCCCTACATCCTAAGCCACACCCAAACTCCCCAAGCCTATGTCTCTAACCCTAACAGGAGAACTATCAGGTAATTCAGTTATTATACGTTTTTCCAATTCCACATTTGAAACCTATATACTCTTCTCTAAACTGTACATTATCATGTCAACTTTCTCCTCACAATATCAGTATTAGCACTACAAACTTGCTAGTTTCTTTAAAAGAGAAATAATTTGCACCATTTCCCAATATTGTCAGATTAAAATTTGGAAAGTTTTTGCTATATTTGTCTCTAGAGATAAAACACTTACATATAACATGCATTTTTCTTAATATTCATCTTTATAATATTACATGGCAAAAAGTAAACAGTATTAATTTGAAGTTTATATTGTATATTTGGCATGAATTCAGTTTAAAACTCCATAAGTTGAAAGATTTAGTTCTGTTTTGTAATCTTCTTTTGCATCAAAGATAATCTTAATAGAATTTTATATCTAATGCTTCTGAACTAGTTTTAATTATTACCACAAAATATTTCCTAAAATTGTATTTCAGCTTTTTAATTTATTTGCTTGCTGCACTAAATACTTCAGCAAATTTTTGAGGGAAGGTTCTTGATGGGTATACTTGCTTTTTTTGGGGGGGGGGCACCAGGGTTTGAACTCATGACCTTGAACTTGCTAGGAGGCACTTGTACCACAGAGCTATCTCTCCTGCCCCTGGATATACTTTTTTTTTTTTTTTTTAAGCTTCTGTCTGGGAAGAGGGACAGAAGGGGACCTGAGCGGGTTGCCCAGCTGGATATACTTTCTTAATTGCTTGGAATTTAAGCATGTCTTTCTCTGAGTTATTTTTATTGGTTGTTGGGACAAGATCTAGGACTTAAAACTTAGGAAGGAAAAGTGTATTTAGCTTACAGTTAATGGAGGTTTTAGTTTGTATTTATTTGGCTATAAGGCAGAAGGCAGAAGTATAGGGTAGCAGAAAATGGCCAAGAGCAGAGGAGCAGCAGTTCTGGCACCTGTTAAGACTCTCTCTCTTATTTCCACTGTGCAGACTGGAGCTCCTCCCAGGAAGTGGCAGTGCCTGTTCTGAAGCTGTAAACTCTGAAGTGACACAGCTGCAACGACTAAGCTCTTTTAAGAAATTTGTGCTGTGAAGATCGGAACTCTTTTAAGGAAGTTGGGCATGCAGAAGCTTTTTTTAACCTTTTATATACTCTTTAAATGCTAAGTCACTCAGGGGTCGTCCCTTCCCACCCTGGCATAGGATTGGGATACACAGTTGCCTAGTAATCCAGTTAAGTTGCTATAATGTATCAACCACTATAGTCATCTCATTGCCTGCTAACAGAAATACTTACGTGGCATGTGGTTCAAAATTATTTTTCTTTAAAACTCTGTAGATGATGATCTATTGGATTGTAGTATTCACATTTGCACACACAAAAAATATGAGGTCAGTCTGACTCTTGTTCCTCTAGAGGTGACCCAGATTCAGTCTGGATGGAGAAAACCTTTTATTCTTTTTTCAATTTTTTTATTGTTTAAATTTAACAATGGTTATATTACATATTTTCATCAACAGATCAGTTTAGATTAATACATATAGGTATATAAGATTGATCAAACAATTAGACATTAACCTTTCTAAATCCACATTACTTTTTTTTTTCCCCCTTCTTTTCTTTGAAAGTTGACATATTGCATATTGTCCTCACAATCATTCTATAGAGTGCAGTGTGTGGGCATGACCCACCTCCCTATTGATGTTGCATAGAAAAAAGAAACAAAGAAAAAAAAAAAA
>PVJA010027977.1:0-27973 GCA_004027025.1 Myocastor coypus
AAAAAAAAAAAAAAAAAAAAGGAACAGATTTCGATCTACATTTAAAAATATGAAAGCCAAAAAGAAAACAATAGAATGAAATAATAAAATTTTTAAAAGTAAAATTAAACCATATATAAAAATTATGAGCCGGGCGTGGTGGCGCACGCCTGTAATCCCAGCACTCGGGAGGCTGAGGCAAGAGGGTCTGTGTGAGTTCGAGACCAGCCTCGGCTACAAAAGTGAGCTCAAGGCCAGCCTGAACTTCATACTGAGACACTGTCTCAAAAAGACAAAAAAAAAAAAAAAAAAAAAAAAATTATGATAAAAGTTTTACAACAAAACAATTTTTGAAAGGAAGATAAAATAAATATACTTCATATGAAAAACAAAACAAAGCAAATATCTGAAGATTTATACTTGAAGGTCTACACTTTGAAATTTCATTAAGAAATCCTTCACCTTCCTGAAAATGAAAATCAGGAAAAATGAAGATTGCTTCTAGTATTTTTACTTTATTGAAATATACCTTATTTGTTTAGCACTTAAAAAATAGACATGTGTTTATCTTATGATACCTACATACTATGTCATTGTGTGTAGGGTAAGTTTTCTACACTACAACCACAAAATGAATTAGGTATTAAATAATTATATGGATTTGGAAACTGACAGGAGCACAGGCATGCAGAATATAAATCAAATATGTTATGTTGTAGATGATAACGAAGCATAAATTGTCAAAACACTGGATAACTATGATTAAATAGTACTTTAGGCTATATCAATTATATTTTAGATCTCAGTCTAAGAGTAGTATGCGTTTCACAATGAAAGTACATATTTTTCTAATGTTATAGCACACGTTCTCTTATGTCCTGAGTCCTCATTGACCTTGAAAGGCAAGGGCCAAAATATTGGTTATCCTTGTATACAGCCCTTCTTTTTCTCTAATTTTTGGTCTGTAAACTTAAGTTGTTAGCCCTCCAGAAGAGAAGTTTAGTGATACTATTACTCTACAACATATGCACTTGAGCATGACATCGCTGTCTTTCTGAATATCAAACATCTTAGACTTAACTTGGAATTTGTATTTTCTATCAGTAATTGATATTCTAATAAATCTCTATAGAATGTGATAAAATTATATATTTTTAAACATTTAGAAATCTAAGTACATGCAAGATTGTAGCTGGTCAATCCTATGGCATTTTCCTACTCTTTTACTCTCATTTAATACCATTTTTGTTTTCTTGTGAACCAGCCATTTACCTGACAGTATAGCAGTAACTAAAATTACATTAGAAGCAGCACACATTCAAAGGACCAGAATGACAGGCATTCCAAGTATATTTTTACTGTTACACAATGCTGTCCTCAATAACACCAAAAACATTTTGGAGGTTCCTAGGATCATTATCTAATTCATCCTGTGTATATAAGTGCATGGCTTTGTCCCTACCATGTTTCCTGTCTTTTCTTGTAATTACTTCATTGTTTAACTCTTGTCTTTGATTTCCCTTCAGCTGTGTTATGCCTCTCCATTTTATTTTTTTTTTCTTTTGAGTTCTTACAATAAGGAGTCTATGTAATATTTACACATGTAGGTCTGGTTTCTTTCACTTATGAGTATATGTTCAAGATACAACCATTTATATATGAAGTCTTCTAGTTTATCATTCTTTATAGCACAGTAATATTGCATTGTATAAAAGTACGTCTTTTTCAACCATTCTTCAGATAATGGGCATTTTGGTTGTTTCTAAGATTGGGCTATTACAAATTGTTCTGCTATAAACATAGGTGCAAAGATATCACTATAGTATGATATTTTCAGTCTTCAGGGAAAATTCAAAGTAGGGGGATAGCTGGATTGAATGCGATTTCTAGTTCTGGTTTTTTAAGGAGTCTTCACACTGCTTTCTATAATGGTTGCACCAGTCTGCATTCCCACCAGCAGTGGAGAAGGGTCCCTTTTTCCCCACAGCCTCTCCAACATTTATTATGGCTTAGTTATCCAAATTTTCTGTTCAAAGAGAATATGGAGCTACAGAAGAAATGGATTGAAGATATATAGTGTGTCAAAGGAGAGTCACCTAAAGAGAAAACATCCTCTCAGGCTCTCACAGAGAGCAAACTGGTCGAGCAATGGCTATGACTCATCCAGATGACAGACACTGACAACAGTTCTACAAAGCACTGTACATGATTCCAAAGTAAATCCTGAGGGGATTTGACTGACCTTGGGAGATACAAAAGTTACATGTCTTGCTATACAGGTCTTTCTTAAACTTGCCCTTAACCATTCAGCACAAAACTTTAAACACAAGGCATAAAATGGAAAGTTAGATTTAAATGCTAGGCTGTAAAACACTTAAATCAACAGCTTCCAACTTTGCCAGGTTTAACAATAACACAGTGCAATTATCGTACATTGGATTATGTTCATAACTACTTTCTGTTAGTTCAGTGAGAAAAATTTTTTCGTACCAATAATGATTACAAAAATTATAACATTTACACCCTGTGCTTTGTATAACTAAGAGAACAATATGCACTGTATCAAATACTGAAAATGTACCACTAACGTGTTTTGAAACTGTGACATTGTTATTTCTTATTAAAAGTAACAAAAAAAGAAAACCAATAAAAAAGGAAATACATATTTTTTAGTAGGGAATTTTAAATTCTGCCGGGCATTGCAAATGACTGTGGTCTTTTTAACAGATTTGGATAGCAAACATGTAAAGGAACACAAAGGGAATCCAATCATAATAAAAGAAGCATAATTTTGTTGTTGCTGTTGTTTAAAAGTGCTATGGTATTTGTCTGTATTTACGAGAATAAAGATTCTCTTCAGATGCAAGGTTCTATCTCTTTGAGAATATGCATAGTATAAACACTGCCTCTCAGTCATTTCTGTTCTATTAAGAGGCTGATAAGGTCCTTCAAATGCTGAAGGTATGGTGTAGACATAACAAAATGTTCTCATTCCCCTTGCTTCTTTTTCAGTGAGAGAAAGAGTTTGATGAATGAGATATGTATAATAAATTAGTTGATAAAATTTAAAACGTGTTCATCTTTCTCATTATGACTTTTAGTGCATTTTTGTTGCCAATACTCAGTGCCTCTAGTTTTTGCTTTAATTAAAAATTAATTATAAAACAAACAGGAAAACTATTTAAAATTACATTTATTTTACATTTTATTATGTTTTGTGGACTGCAATATGTATATTTTGATGTTTATCTGGACAGCAGTGTCAGATCATTAAACACATTCACAAGGCATGCCCTGTGTATGTGTGTATGTGTGCATGTGTGTCTTTGTGCATATGTATTTGTGTGTGTGTGTATGTGTGTGTTGTGACAGGGTCTCACTATGTAGTTCAGGCTGACCTTGAAAGGAGTATGTAAAAAAATTTAAAATTAAAATAAAAAAAATTAAAATTAAAAATAAACAAAAAAGGAGTATGTAGTCCAAACTGGTATCAAAGTCCTGCCTCAGCCTCCCAAGTGCTGGTATTATGACATCTGGCAACATTCTACATTAAAAGAAAGCAAAAATGGTCAAGACACTGAATAAATATGATTAGAACAGTACTTTAGGATATATTAACTATATTTTAGGTCATGGTCTAGGAATAGCTGGTTTCACTATGTAAATCTGGCAGCTACACTTCTCAACCTGAATCTATTAGGTTAATCTATCTCTTACTTTTGGAATATTCTAAGATTTTTGTCATAATTAAAAGCCAGTAATAGCAATCTGCTTTTATTTATGCTTTACAATAAAGTCGTATTTTGCTGGCTTTTGTTACCAGGTGCCAGCTTTTCTACCACTTTACTCGCGTACTACTCAGCAGAAACTGCTACTTGTTCATTCTGTCAATACAAATTTCATCTTCCAGTTCACCCAAGTACCTTTTTGTTGTCAACGTATGTTTCTTTGCTCTTGTTAGTTTCCACTTGCAGAAGTGCTTTGTTCTCTGTATTTCAAGGCTCAGGCAGATACTCTGCTTATTTTGCTGACTGAAATGAACCATATCTAGAACTTTTTTCCTCTCTAATTTCATGAGATTTATTTATCTTGTAAGTCATTTCTAAAAGAGTCATTTATTCTTTCTTCTGTCATCAAATAAAAATGAATCTATCCAGATTTATTTTTTGCCACTGAAGGTTTGTTCCTAATTCCCACTTCCATTCACTGTTCACCCATGACCCATATTTACAGCTGGATACTGCATTAAATACACATGTTTTGATCAAATATCTAATATTGGCATGCATACACTTGATGCATTGGTGTCCTTCTGTGACACCAAGTCCTGTATCCAGATGTATTATGAGAGATTCTCTATCAAAAGAGTACAAATCACTGTAAAATCTTTGGGTAATTCACTGACTATATTTGTATATATTTCATTCTAGCACTTTATTTGCTGTACTTAGACGATTCTTAGAAAAAAAATTAGTAGTTGTTATTTAAATATACTTTTGCTATTTCCTGTCCTATAATCCATGAAAGCTTGAGTTTTAATTGTTGACACTGACATTTATTATTGTAGCTTTTGTGTCATTACTGTTTAACCTGAATTCTACTTCATTCTACCACCACCTTTCTACATATGGCCACGTTGTAATTGATACCTTGGTTGTATTCCATTAAAAGCTTGTAATGCAATTAAAATATCTACATTTTTTATACTTGAATAACATGTAATATTTTGAAGCATACCAGACAATTATTCTGTTTAAGTATTTAAACCTGATTTCTTTTTTGTTTATGAAATTTTATGTCAAACATCTTCATGAAACTCACCCTAAATCACCTTAAAGTATGTTCTTCATAAAAGTTATTGAGATATAATTCACATTAAATTTCTTTAAATTTAATAGCTAGATACATTTTATGCTTTAATAAAAAAACTGCTACTTGAATGTTTAGTAATAGTTTTTTAATGATTTTTAGAATCTTTTGAGCCTATTTCACATCCCACTTTTTTAATGTTAGATTTTAATGTTTAAAAAGGCTACACAGGGACAGTGAAATAGCTTAGCTGACTAAGCACCTGTTTAGGCAAGTGCAGGGATCAAAATCCCATGAGAGCTCCACCCCAGAGTGCCCTGAAGGGACCACCTAAACCAGGTGTGGTGGTACAGGTCATGTCTGTAATCTCATCACTGAGGAGGCTGGGACAGGACAATCACTGTGATTCTCAGCTGTGTAGTGGAACCCTATATCAAATACATACATTTTTCAAAGCCATTCACAGGAGTGGGAAGATAGCTCAGAAGAATAAGAGCTTGTTTGGCAAGCATAGCTTTCTGAGTTCAATCCCCAGCACTGAAAGAAAGAAAGAAAGAAAGAAAGAAAGAAAGAAAGAAAGAAAGAGTGAAAGAAAGAAAGAAAGAAAGAAAGAAAGAAAGAAAGAAAGAAAGAAAGAAATGCTATTCACAAGGTTTTTAGGAGATAGCACAAATTTCAGATTTCTTCCTCACAATTTAGAAGTTGGAAAAAAAAATATGGGTGCTGGCAGGGAATGGTGGTGATGAGGGTCCTCCTCACAGATATTAAGTGCCAACTGCTCTTTTCACCCTTCCCTGACAAGAAAAATGACAGAGAACTTTTGAGAATTCCTTTCAAAAGGGCGCAGTTCTCATTCATGATGCTCTGCCCACCTATCTTATTTATTTTCTTAAAGAATAGCATACAATACTATTATTTGGTGTTTAAGACATAGAATTTACACATGAATGTGCAGTGATATTCAGTCTATTGCATTTTTCCTAATGAAAAAATAATAACCCTAAATAACGGACAAGTAAGTAGAAGCAAAATTCTTCTGTTTTAAATTTTTATTTTTTATTTTTTTATATTTCAGGGAAGTGTCTACAGGTGCTCAGGGTCTCACTAGTAGATCAGACCCGTAGTGATCCTCCTGTTTACACCCTCCTAAGAGCTGGGATTACAAGCACATGCTTCTATTTCACATCTCAATTACCCTCTCAGCATGCCCCAGGGGCAGGACCTGCAAAGTAGAGCTGGGGATTGAACCTGTGGTCCCTGCACCTGCTTGGAGGTGCTTTAATCTGCTGAGCTACTTGGCTGGCCCTTTTTGTTTTAAATTTTGATGCACTGGTTTGTGAGCATGAATAATTTTATAATAAATTATGTTGAAAATTTCCTTTACTTTTATGTAGATATTAATCTAAAATTATAGGTGAATAATTCTTTTTTTTAATGAGCAGAACATATTTATTGAGGGAAAGAAAGCTCTTGCCGAAGAGAGGGACAGGAGGGGGGTCCTGAGTGGGTGTCCCCTGAATAATTCTCTATGTCATAATTTTGTAATCATAAATGATTTTATTTTCTGATCATATTAGATATATGTTTGTAGCTCCAAAAACATTTTTTTCAAAACTAATTTTCTCAAGCAACTGAAACAGAAAAACTTATATTTCACTGTTATGGTAACATAACTTTTAATTAGCTTGATTTTTATTCCAATAGTTAAATCTGTGAGCAGCTAAAATTTGTGTACTTATCTCCTAGTTACACTTCTCTGATGAACAGTCTTAATATAACTTCATAGAAAAGAGAAAAGCAGCATGTGTAGCAGAAATACATAATATTATTCGTGGAATAGGAAATGTAACACTTATTCAAGCAGTGAATCTTTATTTTTTATTGTTATTCTAAAGTCGTATCAATCTCTCCCCTTTGTCAAGTTTCTTAATTTGACTTTTAGTATTAAGGCTACTGAATCTTCTGTAAAATTCAAAATTCTACTGGTGAACAATACTCCCAGTGAAATGCTGAATGATTACATAAATAGAGTTCAATATTACATGTAAACAATGACATGATTTTTTTTTTTTTTTTTTGTATTTTAGGTAAATGTCTACAGGGTGTTCAGAGTCTCACTACTAGGCTGGATTTATAGCGATCTGCCTGTTTATAGCCTCCCAAGAGCTGGGATAGTTGTGTGCCACCATGCCGTCTCAATGTGATGATTTTTAATTACAATAAGTAAACATAAAACATACCCCCAGATAAGCAGCAGCATTGGTGAGAAGTGATTCTTGTTACTTGTTTTTATTTTTCTTTTAATTACAGGACTAAGGATAGAGGTCAGGACTTTCACACTGATCTATAGCCATCACTCATAATTTAAAAAATATATCTTGAGAAGGGTTTTGCTAAATAACTAAATTGGCAAGCATGGGATCAAACTTATAATCCTCCTGTATCAGTCTCCCAGAATACTAGGAATATAGTTGTGTACCACTTAGCCTGGGTTATTTATTCTCTATCTCACAGGCATAGCAATGAAATGTAATTATAAAAAATACATATCAGTCTGATTAAATTTTGACAATGCTGCACTGTTTTATATTTTATTTTAAATAAGCCAGAAAAATTATATTATATTCCTGGATCTTAAAAGTAAGGTTGGAGTTTTTTATATTCATTCTATAGGTATAACTAGAGATTCAAATCATATTGTATATATATAACAACAATTTAGCAAAATACTTAATATTTCAAATGTCTTAGTAAATGAGCATTTAAAATTTTTTGGCTGTCAGAAAGGTGAAAACTTGTTTTTAAACCACACTGAAGCTAGAACTCTAAACTGACATTGAAGACATAGTAGATTAGAAGCATAAAAGGAAGAAATGATATTTCATAAGATCAAAAATATAACACATGCCTGTAATCCCTGCACTCGGGAGGCTGAGGCAGGAGGATCAGTGCAAGTTCGAGACCAGCCTGGGCTGCAAAAGTGAGCTCAAGGCCAGCCTTAACTGCATAGCGAGACCCTGTCTCAAAAAAAAAAAAATAATATATATATATATATATATATATATATATATATATATATTACACAGATTGAGGACTGATTGTACTGTAACCCATATAAATATGCAAATATATTCCTCAGTATTTATTTAAGTATATGTATAACTTAAACTCACTGAATATTTGCTTGTGAGTTCAGAATGTATTAATCCTAATCATGTTATATGCCCTATCTACATCATAGTCCTCTAATCAAAATTTTGATGACTAAGTGAGCATTGAATGTGTTTTCTTAAGAAAATGATTTTTCACAGGACATAATCAACTCAAATACTTGATTTTGATGTATTTCACTGAATCATAATTAGAGACTGGAGGGGAATTTTATGGAATTGTATTGATTTCTTAATCTTAAATGCTTTATGTAAGTTAGATCAAATTAAAAGCTCCCTTGAGAAGTGAAATAAAATAGGCATGTACTTTTTAAGCTAAAGATGATCATTGCTATTAATGTGTTTATAATTTGATATAGTTTCTCACCGTGTAGTTCAGACGTGTGTTGATCTTGTCTCAGCCTCCCCAGTGCTGGAAATATAGGCATATGCCACAATAGTTGGCTTCCAGCTGGCACAACGCACCCTGCTTGTGTGGTCTGCATGGAATGTAGTACTGGGGATTAAACTTGGGTCCTTGCACTTGTCAAGCAGGTGCTTAGACCACTGAGCTATCTCCACAACTCCAAGGTGATCATTTCTAATATTATTATTTTGTTTTGTGGCTAGTTTTAAGTTCCTCTGAAATGTAACCTCAAATACATCTTTAAAAAAATATTAATTCAAGAATAATTAAGGAGCTATCTCCCTGGCCCCTATACTTCTTACTCTTGTCTTCAAATAACTTTTTGGATTTTAAAATATAAACATGCAAAACTGGTTTTTAAAAAGTAAAAAACAATAAGAAATTAAAAAGGAAAAGAAAAATTTGCACATAAACTGCTCCTTTCAGCAGACCAGCAAAAATTAGCTATATAATTATCCAAGCTATCCTGTACATATTCATAAATATATCTTTTTCCTTTCATATTTTCCTTTCTCCTTTTCCTTATCTCAATTTTTCCTTCTCTTTGAAGAAATTCTTTCCATTTCACAGTATCTATTGTATTTTATTTATCCTTTTAGATTCTTATATTTGGAAGACAATACAATGTAGTTATATGTGCGTCTCATTTATTTTACTAGTGAATATGATCTCTAATTGCACCTATTCACCTATAAAAGCCTCAGATTTGTCTCTTACAGCTGAATATTACTCCATTGCATAAAAATATCACGCTGTTTTTTTTTTTTATCCATTCGTCAGTTGATGGGTATTTTGAATTGTTTCAAAGATTTTCTTATGAAAAATTGCACTGCTCTAAACATGGGTACACACATATCACTTTGGTATAATGATTTCATTTCTATTGGAAAAATAACTGGGTGGAATGTAGTTAGCTTGAATGGATCCTCCACTCCTCATTTTTTGGGAAATCTCCACATTGATTTCCACTGGATTTACTAGTCTACATTCCCACCAACAATGGAGAAGTGTTCTTTTTTCCCACATCCCTTCCAGCATTTGTCACTGGTTGACTTTCTGATGATAGTCACTTTTGGGAGGTTAAGATGATTCTATTTCTTCTCTACATTGTTTGTTCAATGTTTTCAACATTTTTGTATTCTCTGTTTTTTATTTATATCTTCTTTAGATGGGCTAAGCAATTTATTCATGTTTGTTTTCATTTCTTTTTCTTTGCCTGAGAGATTATCTCTGACCTGATTTCTTCTATAGCTTGATGAATTCATTTTATTTCGGTTTCTATCATTTCTGAAATTTCAGGTGTGTGACTTCCAAGTTCTAGGTCATTTTCTCCTGAGCTTATTATGGGTAGGCTGGATGTCCAAGATTGCCTTTCGATCCTTTGTTTTACTATTTTAAAGCTCTTAATTCTCACTTGGATTCAGAAGCTTTGGTAGTAGATTTGAGCATAGGTCAGCAAGATTCCCAATTTGTGAGATTCAGCATGGTGTTTCTGTCATGGTGAGAGGTAATCCACAGCTCAGGAAGATTTTGATGTTGATGGAGGCAGACCAATGTTCCCCAAGCCTCTCACCTGATAGTGTGACAGGGTGGGGATTACCAAAGCTCCTGCACCCAACGGGGTGAGGATAGGGCTCACCAGGCTTCCATTGCTGGCTGTGATCATCCTACTTTCTACGATGGTTGGAGAGGCAATGGAAGATCTCAGTCTGGACTTCTTAATAAAAATTGTCAAACAATAGCTATTTTTTCCACAATATCATATATAGGTAATTTAAAGCAAATCTGTTGGTTTAATTTTGGTAACAAAAGATGAAAATGTCATTTTTGAAAGTATATCTCACCCATACTTAGGAGTTTCATTGTGGAAACTACACTTCCAGCGACCTACAAAATGAAAACCTTTATTTATTCACCAAGACTGCATGGATTTAGAATTATTGTATGTAACAGTTTCATACAATATATGTTGATTCACTTAGGTATTTTCCATATAAGGTTATAAGATTCAAGACATTACGGAGCATACTTTGAATTCTTATATCTATGATGTCAGGTATAATTTCCAGGTTCATACTTGTTTATGAGTGATAAATACATGAAAAAATCAATTGTGATATTTTTTATCTACCAGAATAATGTATAGCTACTTACCATGGTATGGAATAAACTTGTTAGTATACATACTATTATATTTTGAAATATTAAGTATTTTCTCAGAATGACATCCATTGTTGTGCCTGATACAATATTCTAGTATTTTAATGTCTCATTTCTTCACTCAAGTGACACATAATCAAGTAAAGACTAAGGATTCCTGAAACTCACAAAGATTGTTCTATCTAGTGCACATTAGAGCTTAAGATTGGCAAGATTCAGAAATCTCTATATTTGTAAGCTTTATTTCTTCAATAGGAAGTGAATCCAAATCTAGTGGCATCCTGTTATCTATCTTTGTCACCAAGAACATGAGCCTTAGCTTCCTTCACAAACGTATGCTACAGTCCCCCTCCTACAGAAGAGCTTAGAGCTGCAGCCTGCTATTACTAAGGAACACTACCATCCTAGCAAATTCTCATCTCCAAATTTCAAAGACTGAGCAGGATATTGAGCAGGCCCCAAAAGATTTGTGTGTAATTGTGTTAGATAGGGCCACACAGCCATCCAAAAACTGGCAGTATAAAACTAACTTTCTTCTTTTTCATTTTTTTTGTTCTCCTTGGCTCTAGCATTCTTTTTCATATAGCTTTTTATTATATTCCAAAACAATTAAAATGATTAACGCACCCCTTGGGAAATAGTGGAACAGAAGAGAAATTACTTGGGTTTGAATTCTGCTTCCCTACTTCATGGCATTGGCCTTAAATTTATAGAGTCTGTTTTCCTCACATAAATAATACCTCGGCAGGAGTTGTGTCCACAATGAACTAATTAATGTACGCTGAATATTTAGAATAGTTACTCACTAATACATGTCACCTATGATAAGGTTTTGTGTTTGCCAATGTGGCTGTCTAAATATGTGTAAACCTAACAACACACACACACAAAAAAAAAAAAAAAAAAAAAAAAAAACTGTTATTCAAATTTTAACAAGCATGGAGCATCTTGGAACCCTGTTCATATCCTTAGTCTAAATTATTCTAATGGAAAGACTGACAGAAAAGTTAACACAAGGTTAGTCAACATTGAGCTTGCTAGATAGCTCAGCAGACTAAAGTGCCAACCTAGGCAGCCTCACAGACAGGAGTTTGATCCTAGTGTGCCATACCGGCCCCAGCCCCAGGGTGCACTGAGATGGTGATGACACAGAGTGTGGTATCATGCAGCTATAATCCCAGTGCTTGGGAGGCTGAAAATAGGAGAATCACTACAAGTACTATCTGTGCAGTGAGAACTTGCAAAGCCTGTACTAAAGTACATTAAAAAGACAGTCAACATAAAAAACTTGTTCAATATATTTACTCCCTTAGCCTCCATAAATAGAAAAAACAACAACAACAACAACAACAAAAAAAACAAATTAACAGGAACAAAGACAAAAATAGTGAAAACAACACAGAATTGCAAAAAGAAGTGGTAGAAAACTAGTAATGGTTGTATATTATATATTGTTATCTTCAAAGTAGGTTCTAAAATTACCAGATAAAAGTATGCAAGATTGTTCAAACAATAAAAGTATTTTTGTTCTTCATCCCACAGTTCCAAATTCAACACATCTCAGATGTAACTCCGATTAACACCAGAATCACACAAGTAAGTTTCACAGTTCATGCACTGTGTTTCTTAAAACCAGACAATCCACATTCCATGCAGAATATCTTAAGAGCTAATGCTTAACACCTCTTTAAGGGCACGTTAAAAAGAAACAATAGGAACTTTATAATAGGAGGTTAGGAGAGTGTTTCCAGATTTCTATCTTGTATTTGTTACTGGAAAATAACTTACACAGTCTGCAACTCCAATAGGAAAGAGGATGAGGAATAAGGCAGGAGCTCGAGTTTCATTCTGCTTGTTTGTTAGCACCAAGATATACAGTAACTGCTTTCAAACTTCCGACCCGCTCTTCTCATTACTTAATTGCCAAAGAAAGCTTTTGGCCTTTAGCCTGTGGCTATAATTTGAAAGCTAAAGCAACTATCATTATATTCCTAATTGTTACTGTGTATATTTTATAAACATATTTAAAGTAGCAGGAACCAAGTAATTCAGCATCATTGTAAAGGAGCTTAGAGCATTTTATCATCTTTTAAATACTTCTTTCTTAATTGCAGGACATTTGCTTTAATGTTATATTCTCTCTCCATAGTACTGAATTATATGTCCACAATACTATAGTATTCTGTCATACTTAAATTCTTTGATTGACTTTTTCAAAATCATGCTTTCTTTTTCTTAAAACTATTCTGTATGGAACACTTTTTCTTTCTTATGATTTGAAAGTTTCTTTAGTTAAAATATTGGTAATTAAGACTGCATTTTCCCCATTCATATATTTGATTTCTCACATTGAAAAGAAATGAGTGAATTTAATATGTGATGATAGGTTTATATTATTTTTGATTCAGTATTTTCTATATTTCTGTCATCTCTTATAAATTTAATTGAGACCCTAACTGCCAATGTGTTTGTAGCCTATCTTAGATGAATATTAAGTCATTATTTTTGTAGTGAAATTAAGTGTTAAGTTAAAGGAAAATACATATTCCCCATATTTCAATAAGACAAGTGGCTCTAAAGCAAAGGGCAAAATCCAGTTTGATAAAGTCACTGATTTTGTCCCATTAACATGAGTAAAGGTAGAAATTACAACTTTCATCATATTATGCTTTCTGATTAGTCTCTGAAATTGCATGCTGTGAACATGGTCAAGATTACACCCAAGATTCGTAGTGTTGTAAGCAACCAAATTAGATAGAAATATTATAGTCAGTCAGATAGGGCCAGGCCCTCCAGGGCAATATGAAAAGCAACTTGACTCTACAGTTTTGCAAGAAATAGGTACCCTTACCTGTGAGCCAGACCTTAAATCAAAAGAGTAAGGAAATGCAGCCGCCCACTCACTTAAGGTTAAGGATGGGGACTGATATTCTAAAGGTGTACGCACCACCCTAAAAGAGGCTAAAGGAATCAGAAACTCAACACCAACAAAAAGAACACTTGTTCCATATTCATGCCCGCTTGCTATGTGACTTGCTTCCCAATCTGCTCCCGATTTAATCAATTTTACCTGAACAATGATGTTTGTCATCTCATTGGTCGACCATGACTTTGTCCCACCTCATGACCACCTAAGCAAGTTCCCCTAGTTTCACCTTAGATCTGCCTTATCACATGGTTTTGCCCTAGAAGACCCCACCAAAAAAGACAATTTCCAGGGCAACCCTCTGGGGCCCCTTTTCTGTTCCCCTCTTGGTCAGAAGCTTTCTTTCCCAGTAAATATTCTATTCTAAATGTCCATCTCAGTCCTAAAATTCATTCTTTGGTTTTAGAAAATACACAATCATCCAAGTATTTTTTTAAGTTAAAAGATCAGTTTTTCTTCCTGCATCACTAGGTGATATTTTATATTAGTATATTTGATTTTTTTTTATTTGAAATCTCTGAGGCACTTGGTGTTTCTTTTCCCCTCTGTTAAAAAACTAAAGCTGTAGCATCAAACAGAAAAGTACATCCCCCCACAGATACGTGCTACAGAACAGTTATCCAACGCTATTTGTTAAAACAGGGTAGGTTAATAAGACTGTTCAGAACAGTTATTGTGGTTACAGGGTGCAGTACATGGGATTCAATAGTGGAGAAGTAAAATCAAGTTTAATTTTGCAGAAAGCATAGCTACTTGGGAAGGAAGCAGCTAAGAAACCACCAGAGAGGATGAATGTAAACTACTAAGTAGGAAGGTTAGTGTCAAGAGTTTTTCTGGCTAAAAGGCAGGCCAGGAAGAGCACATATTCCTGTGGGATGGCAGAGGATGGGAAACCAGGTCATTTATCACATATAAGATCAGTTGTGAAGAGCAGGAATTTCTTGCTAAACATATTTAGAAGAATTCTTGCTGAATTTGCTAATGTGGTGCACAATGTTATTTTCCAAAAATAAGCAATAAGTTGTTTTTAGATGCTAGTTTTACTGCTCTGTCCTTCAAAAGATCACTAATATGCACAGATGGGAAGATCTGAAATGTAACACACTGATTAAGTTAGACTATAGCATCTCATATTAGAATAAGAAAATCCACAAGGAATGTTTAAAGTAGAATTATTAACCAAAAATTAAAATTTGAGTTTTTGAATCAACACAACTTTATGTTAATGTTATCATTGATCTTGGCCCCTGGGGTTAGTAGACAATCAAAACTTACTGCAAACCACAATGCTTGAGGCATTTCATTTAAAATAGCAATTTTTTGCTATTTTCCCAATTAAAGTGATACAGAAAGAAAAACCTGATCTCCTAACCTGAAAAGACACTTGGACAAGTTTGTGTTCTCTAAAACCAAAGTATGAATTTTAGGAATTAGACTAAGGTCTAGAATAGAATATTTATTGAGAAAGAAAGCTTCTGTCCAAAACGGGAACAGAAAGGGGCCCGAGTGGGTTGCCCCCAAAATTGTCCTTCTTTAGGGGTCTTATAGGGCAAAACCATGTGATAAGGCGGACCTAAGGTGAAACTAGGGGAACTTGCTTAGGTGGTCATGAGGTGGGACAAAGTCATGGTCGGCCAATGAGATTACAAGTATCATTGCTCAGGTAAAATTGATTAAATCGGGAGCAAATTGGGAAGCAAGTCATGTAGAAAGTGGGCATAAGTACAGAATAAGGGTTCTTTTTGTTGGGGTTGGGTTTCTGACTCCTTTAGGCTCTTTTAGGGTGGTAGATACTAATTTTTAAAATTTTTTATTTTATTTCTTTTCTTGTTTCAGAACTTTTGTTTGTTTGTTTATTTTTTATGGCTGGCTCAGCCTGCCCTGAGGGCAGAGCTGGTGTAGCATGTGGTGCCCGGGATCGAACTGCTGTACCTGACGCCGTTTGCAGGCACTTGCAGGCGCTTTAGTACACTGAGCCATCCTGCTGGGCCCTGGTAGATACTCATTTAGACTATCAATCTCTGATACATAACTGAGTGGGCGGCTGCATTTTTTATTCCTTTGTTTTAAGGTCTGGCCCACAGGTGGGGTGCCTGTCTCTTGCAAAACTGTAGAGTCAAGTTGTTTTCCATATTGCCCTGGAGGGCCTGGCCCTATCTGACTGCCTATAATATTTCTATCTAATTTGCCTGTCTACAACAAAAGCATCTGCTTAGGCAGACACAGGGACCAGGGTTTGATCCCTGGTGAGCCCTGCGTGCCCTGGCTCCAGGGTGAGATGTGACAGGAAATGACACTGGGTGCCATGACAAATAGAAAGATAAAATCCTTTGTCTACCTATCTTTTTAGTCTATACACTGAGATTTTAAGATTACTTTCCCAATTGTACAATTATCATTATTACCTCTACCAGTAAAATGTTTTTTAAATACCTGTACTTTTAACAAAGCTTCCTGAATTGCTTTCCATATGAAAGAAAGGTGAATGCAGGAGAAGAGAAT
Source organism: Myocastor coypus (assembly GCA_004027025.1). NCBI lineage: Eukaryota > Metazoa > Chordata > Mammalia > Rodentia > Myocastoridae > Myocastor > Myocastor coypus. Next base: position 15,953 of record PVJA010027977.1, read on the forward strand.
TCAGAGAATGCCCATGATGCATATGTCACAGGGACATTCCATCATGCTGCTTGAGTTTGCATAAGGGCTATTTTTATCACTGCCTGAAGCCATTCTCTTAAATGTTGAGAATATGAAGTATCTCTGAATATTATCCAGAGAATGAAATTTTTACTGAAACTGGTCAACATCAAATTCTGCATTGAGGGGGTCAAATGCTGAGTAACATAAACTTAAGCATTAACATTTTCTTTTTTCTAGTGAGAGAGTAAAATACATCTTTTCAAAAGTATTCTAATACGGAACATTTAGAGGTTATACCAACTGTATTCATATATTTACTGTGGCCTCAGACTTGTAGCAAATGTTATCGTTTGAAGTATAAGCTAGAATTTGATTTCATAATTCTTTGATTATATTACCTCATACCCTAATACTTAAAATTTAAAAAGAATTCCTACATTTATTTTTCATTGAAAACAGTATTTTCAGAATTTTGATGGATATTTAACATAACTAAATTCTAATTTTATTTATTTGTAACCTCTAATCCTTGGTCAGGATGCAGTTGAAACAGAATAAGAAGTTGGAATCTAAGAGTCTAATAACTGAGATGAAAATGATGGTTGAAATCTAGAAAATAAACACTTAAAGCAAATGCTAATATAAATAAATATATATTAATATAAACCTTTTTAAGTTGATGTTTTCAGTTATGTATTTTGAAATGGCAGGAATATTGGCCTACATTTGGTGACATGTATCACATATGTATGTATGTATATATTTTTTTCTTCATATTCACATACCACGTATTGAATTCAGGACCTTGTATTTATTATATGTTTCTATAATTTTCTAGTAAGAAAAGAGGAAAACTGAAATATTATTCCTTAATGCTGAATCATACAAAAATGCAAAATTACTTATATTTTAATATGTTAATAAAATATATTAGAAAAATAATCCGTCATCTGAACTTTAAACTCTTGCTATTCACCGTCCTGCATATTGCACGCTTCTGTAGAACCTCACCACCACTGCTGCTCTGTGGCCTACACTTAAGGCCATATATTCAGTTTACATGGGTAACACATGAATTGCTCTGCGCCATCCACAACGCTCTTGCTTTGCATTACTTTTCCTAATTTATTGTAATAGCTCCAGGATTTTAGGTCTTTTAACTTTCCTTAATCTCAGTCGTGAATATATTTCATCTGTGCTGTATTCTCATTGTTAGGCTAAATAGTTTAATTACTTCATAAAATTTTTTTCTCATATTTTATTGCATTGTCTCCTTGCTCTTAGCATTTTTCTATTTTCCCTTTCAATGCCAGCTGTGAGGTTTCTGACTTTGCATTTATTCTCTTTTAACAATAACTCAGATCTTACATATGACTAAGCATCACTAATCCTTGTCTTTTCCCCTTAGATTGTTTCTAATTTTTTGTACTGTCTTACACTGATAAACTGTATTTATAGTTTCCCACAAAATTTGCATTGAGTATGCAGAACCAAACGCAAGTGAATTTACCATTTTACTCTTAGATAGATTGTAAACATGTCTGAAAATGGAAAACAAAATTACAAGAATAATTTGAAGAATTTATAAATAATTGCATTTTTAGCTTTATGCATTTTTCATCACCAGTTCATTGTTTTAATTCAAATGAGCTATAAAAATTACTCTATAGGATTTTTTTTTTTTTTTGATGACTGGCTCAAGACTGCCTCAAGGCTGCCTCAAGGGTGGCGTTAGCTCAGTTGTTTAAGTTAGTGCTGAGGAAAACCTAGTCAGTCTCAGGGGACTGTTTAAGTTAGTGCTGGGGAAAACCTAGTCAGTCTCTAGGGTTCAATCCCTAGTTCCACAGGCCTTACTCAGCCTGAGCCAGCCATTTAAAAAAATCCTTCTCAACTAAGGGAGCCAAAGAGATAGCTCAGTGAGTAAGTGCTTACCTAATAAGTGCAAGGTCCTGAGTTCAATCCCTGGAACTGCAAAAAAAAAGAAAAAAAATTACTCTTAATGATCTTCTTTTTCTAAACTCATACTTGAGTACTAACTGTACTGGATTTTTAAATCATGTAGGTTAATTGGTATCATGAACTATTGCAGGAGTCAAATTACATATGATTTATTATATTAAATGTATGACCATGTATTATTGATTATTATATAAGGATTATAAAATGACAGACACCAAGATATTCTGTGTAACATAAGTTTAAACTTTATTCTCTACAAAGAAACTGTTTTAAATTTTCTATTTTGTCCCATAACAAATTTCTGTGTTTTCATAAATCATGTTATCAATCTAAATTAACACAATTATTTACCATTAATATGTTACAAAATATCACAATTTAATTACAATGGCAATCACTTCAGAAAAACCTGAAACAACCTTAGAAATGCCAAACATGTTTGTTCCTATTAAACCACAGATTACTGCTGGAATTCCATGAAACATAGACTTCTTAGTTTGCAATTTAAAATAAAGGAAACTACATGAAGGTTAACTTTATCCACTAATGTGACTGAGTTCACATGACACAAATCATACATTTTATTCTTGGTGTGTCTGAGTTCCTTGTGAGATGGAGAATCATACACTAATGTGGCAGATATTGAATGCATGCAGGTCTTGAGTAGAAATCACATTCTAGTGAGGGGAATTCTATTCCTCTTCCTCCTCCTGTTTTCTAACTTTCAGTGTTAGACTTCAGAACTGACAGCATTGACTTTACTGATTTTCAGGCCCTCTGGTTCAACCTGGAAAGATAGTATGACTTGAGGGATGTCGAGATCACCACTACAAATCTCAGAATCTCTCAGGCTCTACATTTATGTGAATCAATATTTTATATTAAGTATCAACAAATGCATATATATATACTGTTGGCTCTTTTTCTCTGAGGAAGCAAAACTAATACAACCTATGAGACATGAATTCAATATTTTCATTTCGTGTACTTAGTGTAGGGCCTCATTATGCAGCTCAGACTTGTGATCTTTCTGTTTTCAGCCTCCTCAGGGCTAGGATTATGGGTACGCACCACTATACCCAGTCTTGGTAGATGTCCCAGTGCTCCCAGGGTTGGGTCAGAATAACATGTGGTGCTGAGATCAAACCCCAGTCCCTGAGCTTACCTAAGCAGGTGTTTAATCTGCTGAGCTATCTCCTCAGCCCTAATATTTTCATTTTAAACCAACAAAGTAAATGAATAAAGAATGTACTTAGATGCGATATGTAATTAAAATATATAAAATAAAATTCTCTGAAGTATTACCGCTTTTTCTCATATTGTAGAACATTAATGTATAGCCTTGACCAATATGTATGTTGTGACACATGTTTTCATGAATTTAGTACTATGTAAAACACTTGTTTTTCCTTTAGTCATTGTGTAGTGCGAAGGTCATTTGCATTTACAATGAAGCATAGATGATCACAAACAGAACCAATAAGGGAGTCAATTTTCAAACCTGAAGGAATTTCTGAAATAAATTTGAGGTATTTAATATACCAAAAGCAGAAGGTGACAATCAGGTACACTGTCAATATGAACACACTAATTACAATATTGATAGAATTCTGTAAATAAAGCAACAATACTACAAAACCCAAATTTCTAGAGGTAACCTAAAGGAAAATTGGCAGCTACCAATTAAGTAAATGTCTGGATATATTTTAAATTCAATAATTTTTTCAACATAAGTGTTCTCTATTTAAATATTTTATTGTTCCATCTCATAAGAAACATTAATTTAAATAATTTTCTAATGATATATATATAGATATTTAAAACTTAATCTCTATTGTCTTTCACAGTAATCTTTATGAATTTATGTTGCAAAAATGAAATACTTGAACAAAAATGGGAACTCCATGTGCCATAGTGACTTTGTGTCTGTAGATTTGTGAACAGATATTTAACACAGAAAGACCTCTAATACTACTTAAAATTTTATATCCATCTCACTTACATTTTTTTTTTTTTTTTCGTGGGACTGGGTTCAAACTCACAACCTTGCACTTGCCAGGCAGGCCCTGTGCCATGGAGTTATCACCCCAGCCCCTCACTTGCATTTTTTAAAAAATCGCTTTATGTAATTATCAACAAAAACTAAGAATCATATTTTTTTGAAAAATTTTGCAAATATATACATTTACTATTGTTTTAAGAAAACTTAGGTATTGCTTAGGTATTAGATGAATAGACATATATGATACAATAAATGATTAATTTGTAATTAATACTTAGAAGTAGCCTTATGTAGAATGCTGAATACAATATATACCGTTTATGCTGCATCTCATATTCCCAGTATTGTGCAATCTGTCCCTCTAAATTCTTTAACACTTAGACAATTTGAATCATTAAAAAAGCATATTATTAATCAACATACTACAACTAATCCAATGACTTTTCATATTTAATTACTATCTAAAACTCTTAACATAATTTAAACCTCTGTTATCAAAAACAAAATAGCAGTCATGGTAGTATCAATAGCTTTGTCCTCATTTTGTTTCCCAAAACCCTTAGAAAAATTATTTTTAAAGCTGAGCATATGTGCTGTTCCACTGAAGAATATTTAATGTAAAGTTTTAATTTAAAAATTTTTGCAACACTATATGGCAATTTAATTTTTTTAACACACTTGGTGGTGAGTTCCAGAATTAACCTTATTTTAGGATATGGAAATTACACTACACCCCACTGGTATGATTCAGTAAAGCATGAGAAAAAATGATTAAATACATATCCAGTTTTCAATTATTCACACTAATGGAGGGGAAAAAAGGTGTATGTAGCATTAAAACAAAAGGGAAACCCTAGTGCATGTTCAGCTGTGGAGTACCATTCATCACATCCACACCTTTGCATAGCAGCTCACACCTCACATCCCTCCGTGGAAAAGTCCAGTTCAGCTCAACTTTAATGCCAAGAAAATGAAAGGTCTGAGCAAAAATTTTTTGGATATTAGGGGCTCAAAGAACAATTCAGAAAATTTATATTTTACTAAGAGTAACCACAGAATATAGCAATAAATCTCTCATGTTATTTAAAAGACTAATATTTATTTTAATAAATTAAAAACAGTTTTGGGCTCTTTCTGGAAAACACCAAATGGCGGATGACGCCGGTGCAGCGGGAGGGGCTGGAGGCCCCGGGGCCCCAGGCCTGGGAGGCCACGGCAGCTTCCGCGGAGGCTTCGGCAGTGGCCTTCGAGGTTGCGGGCGAGGCAGAGGCTGGGGCCATGGACGAGGCCGCGGGGCTCACGGAGGTAAGGTCGAAAACAAAGAATGGATTCCTGTCACCAAGCTGGACTGGCTGGTCAAAGACATGAAGATCAAGTCCCTGGAGGAAATTTATCATTTTTCCTTACCCATCAAGGAGTCTGAGATTATTGAATTCTTCCTGGGCACATCCCTCAAGGATGAGGTTGTGAAGATCATGCCTGTGCAGAAGCAAACTAGCGCTGGCCAGCAGACCAGGTTCAAGGCATTTGTCGCCATTGGAGATTACAAAGGTCATGGTGGCCTGGGTGTAAAGTGTTTCAAGGAAGTAGCCACTGCCATTCATGGAGCCATCATCCTTGCCAAGCTCTCCATTGTTCCCATGAGAAAAGGCTTGGGGAAGCAAGATTGGCAAGCCCCACACGGTTCCTTGCAAAGTGACTGGCCGCTGTGGCTCTGTATTGGTGCGCCTGATCCCTGCCCCCAGAGGCAGTGGCATCGTCTCTGCCCCGTGCCCAAGAAGCTGCTGATGACGGCTGGAATTGATGACTGCTACACCTCTGCTAGAGGCTGCACTGCTACCTTGGGCAACTTTGCTAAGGCCACTTTTGATGCGATCTCCAAGACCTACAGCTATCTGACCCCTGATCTCTGGAAAGCGACTGTGTTCACCAAGTCTCCCTATCAGGAATTCACTGACCATCTTGTGAAAATTCACATCAGAGTGTCTGTCCAGAGGACTCAAGCTCCAGCAGCAGGTACAGCATGAAGGGTTTTCACGCAAAAATAAACTATGTCTGCCAAAAAAAAAAAAAAAAAAAAATGTGTTGGTACTTATATTTTTACTTATTGATTTATCAGACATTTACATTCTGGCCATTTGTTTGCTGAGAGTATACTATTGAAGTGGACAGTAGCCTACTCTCCTGGACACTATAACCTATACAAGGAATCAGAAATAATTAAAATAACATTATGGTGGAAGTAAATATTAATGGAAATGGTGGGTTTACTAGTTTAAATGAAAAATGGTGAATTTGCTAGCTATTATGAAAAATACTAGTTCCCAAATATAATTTAAATAGGAATATAGTTCAAATGGAAAGTGACTAAATAGCTGAAGAAGAAATGTTCAGCACAGAGTGAGCCACCAATATAGCAGCTAGGAAGATGTATGAGCTTGCAGAGAATCTTACAAGAGTGGTAACTATGGTAACTATATGAATCTACAGCCCTGAGTAATTAATACTATAGTTTCCACTGTTATACAAAATAAATACATAAATATTATCTGTGACAAATCTATTCTCTTCAAGACCCTCTCAGTTTTATTAAAATTATTCAGCCAAATGAAACTAGTAAACAACTGAGCTAAACTCAATTAAAAACTGAGACAATCAAACTTTTGTTGCATAATTTACATTCCATTGTTTCATTTGACTTGCATTTAGATGTTTGTAAGTAAGGATCAGATCCTTATGCAATGCAAGTTCTTCTCCCTACAGTGAATATAAAATTCCCTGAGTGGGATGTGCAGTGTTGCTAATGCCACAAGTAGCCAACTTTCAATGTGTTTCTGTTCTTTTTTTATTCCTGACCTCAGATCAAATACCACTTAATTATGGTCTCCATGACCAGAAGGTTCAAGTCTCCTGTTAGATTTATTTAATGCACTGCACTTTCATACCTCTAACTTTGCATACTAACTGTGACTACTTAAACTCACTGTTATAACTGGCTCTTCCAATATGTTGGTACTCCTGGTTGAATAGCTACCCCTGGATTTGCCATAAATAAAACCCTAAAATTATTCTTCATTGATAGAGGACTAGAAAGATATACTGAACAAATTTTCATAAATAATTCCATGTCCTATTCCTATTTGATTACTTTATTTAAATAGTTACAATGTAGAAATTCTTTATATTTTTTATTTCAAAAACTTGAAGAAATAGTTTTGAATTTTATTTCCTATGAATGCTTCTCTTTGTATTTTAAAATATTCATTAAAACAGACTTTTGTGCTATATTTCTCCTTCGCTTGTACTCCCTATATTGGCATCCACCAACTGATTTCTCCATAGTCCACTTTTTACTTGCTGCTCTTTGTCAATGTCATTATTCTTGTAACAGCAACAGTTCAATTACAATTAGTGATTTATTGATACTTCATTTAAGAAGTATATTTTATTTTGCATTTTCTGGTACAGAAATAATTTTAGGGTTTTTGTCTTTATTTTTTCCATTATTTTTATAATACTTATTTAGACAAATATTTATAAGACTTACTGCTGGCTTAGGGACACTGTAATTTCCTTATGTGATTTTGTGACTTTTTTCTTTTGTATAAAACAATTCTACCTTGATCTTTTATTTCTTTCAGGAAATATTAGGTAATTTTCAAAAGAAAAAGAAATATTTTAGCAGTATTGTACATAAAATGTAAGCCACCCAGTTACCCTCAGAAGAGCAAATTATTTTTATATGTTTATCTGAATTTTAACATATTCACTAACCCAGCATTAGAGTTCGGGTTAAGGATAGGCTTAAGACAGAACCTTCCTGATTCCACATCTGTTGCAGTCTACACACATGTAAAAATAGCACCAAATGAATGATTACAGATGTAATAGTAGCCAGGCTATATGGGTCTCTGAGTACCTGGGCGCCTGAGTACTATAAAATAAATTAATAAAAAATATTTCCTAATCTGAACTTACTTGAGAACATAGTACTCTAGGTCTCTCTTCTGAAAGCAAAATCTTGTACCTGTGCAACTTTGAGTCTTGAAAGGGAGAAGCCTTGTTTCTTCACATGAGGGAACTTTCTTCTATTGTGCTGTTCCAAAGGACTTAATTTTTTCTAATGCAAACATATGCAGCAACCAAATTTTCCTCTGCTTATTCTTTGCAGACTCAACCTTTATCACAGCTTCCCTCAGCACAAAACCCAAAACATTTAAATCACTGTCCTAGACTGTATCCTCTTGATTCTTAAAATCAGGCTTTTTACTGGGAAAAAAATAGCCTCTTAGACAAATGGTGGTGGAAAAACTGGCTCTCTACATGCCAAAAACTAAAATTTGATCCAGGTCTACCAACTTGCACTAAACTAAAATAAAAATGGAATAAAGATCTAAATATTAAAATAGAAACACTAAATCTCCTAGAAGAGAAAGTAGGAGAAAGTCTTGAAGATATGGGGTAGGCAAAGAGTTCCTGGACAAAAATCAAACAGCACATATAACACTTGAAAGAATTAACAACTGGGACCTCCTCTAGTTTAGAAATTTTCCACATGAAAAGAAATTACCGCGGGGTGTGGTGGCGCACGCCTGTAATCCCAGCACTCAGGAGGCTGAGGCAGGAGGATCGGTGCAAGTTCGAGGCCAGCCTGGGCTACAAAATTGAGCTCAAGGCCAGCCTGAACTGCATAGCGAGACCCTGTCTCAAAAAGACAAAAAAAATAAATAAATTAATTAATAAAAAAGAAATTACCAACAGAGTGAAAAAGAAACACATAAATTTCCAAAGGAATTAATATAATAAGTATTCAGCAAATGTCTTCTATCTAGGATATATAAAGAACTAAAAAAACATTAGGGCATCGAAATTCAAAGACCCATACCAGAAATGGGCATCAGAAATGAATACACACATCATAGAGGCAGAAATACGAGAAGCTAATAAATACATGAAAAAAAGTTCCACATCACTAGCCATCCACGAAATACAAATTAAAACAAAACTTAGATACCATCTCACCCCAGAAAGAATAGCTATCTTAAGGAAATCAGCCAACATCAAATGTTGGAGAGGCTGTGGGGAAAAAAGTACCCTTTTGCACTGCCGATGGGAATGCACACTGGTGCAACCATTATGAAAATCAATGTGGAGATTCCATAAAAAACTAAGACTGTAAATTCCATTCAATCCAGCTACACCCCTAATGAGAATTTTCCTAAAAGAACTGAAAACATCATGTCAGTGCTGTTTGTGCACCTATGTTTACAGCAGCAAAATTTGTAATAACCAAATCTTGGAAACAACCAAAATGTTCATTGTCTGAAGAATGGTTGAAAAAGACGTGGTGTTTTTATGCAATGTAACGTTGCTCAGTTATAAAGCATAATAAATGTAAAGCCTTTATCTATAAGTGGATGTATCTTAGACAGACACTCATAAGTGACATAAACCAGACCTATGTGTGTAAATATCATATTGTCTCCCTAGTGTAACAACTAAAAAGAAAGAAAGAAAAATGGGAAGATATAATATAATTAAATGGAAAGTGAGAATTTAAGGATTAACAATGAAGAGATAGCAAGCAGAAAAATTAGGAAACATGGCAGAGTCTACACCATGGACTTAAATACACAAGATGATTTAGATGGTGGTCCTAAGCATCTCCAACAGGTTTTTTCACACTGAGGATAGCAATGTATAGTACTAAAACCATGCTTGGAATGCCTGTCATTCTGGCCTTTTAGATGTGTGCTGCTTCTAATGTCATACCAGTTATTGCTGTACTCTCTCTCTCAAGTAAATGTTTGTTTAAACAAAAAAAAAAAAAAAGGATAATAAAACAGAATAAGAAACAAGGAAAAATCCCACAGGATTGACTTGCTACAATTTTGTGTATGGTTAGATTTCTAAGTGTCTTTGTAAAAATGTGTAATTGTTTTTAGCACATTATATTGGATTTATTAGAATATGGCTAGTGCCAACAACAGCTGGATTTTCACCTGTATTTAGTTCATTCAGATTTAATCATAACTATCTGCATGTGGCTAGTGCTTATATTTCCACAACGCTGTAGACCAGCGCTTCTCAACCTGTGGTCAGGACCCCGGCTAGGGTAGAACAACCAAAACACAGGGGTCACCTAAAGCCATTCCAAATCATAACTATAGCAAAATTACAGTTTTGAAGTAGCCACCAAAATTATTTTTTGGTTTGGGGTCACTGCAACATGAGGAACTGTATTGTGGGGTCATGGCATTAGAAAGGTTGAGGACCACTGACCTAGATAGAAAACATTCTCTCAGGCTTTCACACAGGGCAAATTGGTCAAGCAATGGCCATATTTCATTCAGATGGCTTACAATGACAAATGTTCTATAAAACAGTGTACATGGTTTCAGGCTAAATCCTGAGAGGGATTTCATTGACCTTGGAAGATACAAAAGTTATATATTTTTATATATCTTGCTTTAACTTCATCTTAACTATCTAGCAGAAAAGTTTAACCATGAGTTGTAAAAGGTAAAGCCAGATTAATATGCTGAGCTGTAATAGGCTCAAGTCAACAGCTTCTAACATTGCCAGTTCTGCTGATAACCCTCTGCTAATTTGCACTACACATAGAACTATTTTCTCTTAGCTCAATGAGAAGAAATATTTGTACTAACAGTGTTTAGAAAAGTTATCATGTCAGCATCTTGTATTCTGAACAACTACTTTGAAGACAACAATATTCATTGTATTAATTATTATGTCTGTCCTGCTAATGTGTTTTAGAGCTATTTAATTGCTATTTCTGTCTTATTAATAAAACTGAAAAAATGAAAATTAGAAGTGAAATTTTCAAATTGAAAAAACTATCCACAATAGTATCCAAGCCATTGTCTGAATGTGCATTTATCTTGTAATACTCCGTGTTACATTAAGCAATGCACTACTTCTAATCTTAGTATCTGCCAAAGTTTAAAGACATCAGAAAAATGTAGACAAATTTCCTCCCGTAAGAAAACACTTATGGCCTGGATTCCAGATAATTTTGACGTACTTGTTCTCCATTGAGACTTTCTGAAGTAAGATTTTACAGGTTGCATTTCTGTTCTTTTGGCATCTAAAAAAAGTTTCTACTATCAAAATCACTTTATAGTACTCCAGGGCTTCTTCTTTAGATAGCATTTTCAAGCCTTTCTAAATTCTTCGCAAGAGCCAATCCTAAAGGCTGCTGAACCACTTCAGTACATATCATCATGGAATGACCCCACTCCTGGTTCAGAAGTCGTTGTTCATTACATTCTCTTCGCTGATACACAATACCTACAATTCCACATTATAAGGAGGAAAATCTCATTTTGCTCACATTTTGTAGAGTTAGTCCAAAGTCAGTTGTCAGCAAACCAGAACAGTATATCAGAGGAGAAAGACATCTTATCATGGTTGCAGGAAGGAGGGAGAAATCAAGGGAAGAAGAGGAGTGATATTTCCTTTGAGGCTGTGCCCTCAGTCACCATGTCTTCTGACCAGGCTTTACTTCATAACATCACATTTACCTGTAAATTCACCAGGGTCCTCATGCACTGATGACTATCATGTCTCTGTGATTCTATCACCCACTTAGGAGTGTATGAAGCATTAGAGGGACTTCTACATAAAAAGCACAAGATTCTTCTGATTTGCAACCTTGAAAAAATACTATTTATGTATATATTTATAATTGTAACAATAATTCCAAAGATTGATTTAGTATGTGAATCTTGAATTTTAAATAACAACATATGAATTTTCTCCTTCCTTTTCCCTTCCTCGCTTTCTTTTATTTCTGCTTCCTTTGTATGTTGTAGCATTTGCTCCTATTTGTTTAGAAATCCCTTGCTATGTCAGAATTTAGAGCAACCAGCAACCATAGAAAAATAATTTCTCCTCCAAACAGGTAAAAATCAACCAATAGAAAATTAGAAAATCTGTTGTTTTCAATATAATAATGTTAGACAAAAAATATAATCAAAGCAATACAGCTCACTGACTTTTTTTTTTTTTTTTTTGTCTTTTTGAGACAGGGTCTC
>PVJA010027978.1:0-27957 GCA_004027025.1 Myocastor coypus
AGTATGGCCATCTTCACAATGTTGGTTCTTCCTATCCAGGAGCAGGGAATATCTTTCCATTTTCTGAGATCTTCTAAGATCTCTTTTTTCAGAGTACTATAGTTTTCATTGAAAAGGTCTTTTACTTCCTTAGTTAGGTTGATTCCTAAGTATTTCATTTTCTTCGGTGCTATCATAAAAGGTACTGTTTCTCTAATTTCTCTCTCAGTGTGTTTGTTATCTGTGTAGAGGAATGCCACTGACTTTTGTGTGTTGACTTTGGCAGGGTTACAGTTATAATGTGCTTAAAGACAGGTAGACATTTTTGAAGGTTTAACCGCTAACCAGTAGTGTAGTACTTGATAATTCACTAGTTTAGCTATTTATATCATATGAAATCAATGTTGAAGGCCATCGCTGATATTATCAACCAACTCATTCATTATTACCAGTAAGGAATATTTTTCTGCAGGAAAAAGTAGCTATGATATTTTTTGAGCTTAGAGAAGAGACCAGTACTTATCAACTGTTGATTGGATTAAAATGTACACCTTATAGAAATCCCTATGTATTAGTTCAATGCTGGTGCAAAATGACAATACTGGGCTTTTTTTGGAATTCATTTTGCTTCACACTAGTATTTTGAAAATGAGATATGACCACCAGTCTTCTGTTTTGGTTCTCTAATGATGTGATACCTGAAAAAATCCAGGTTCCAGGACAGAGACTTCTTTGTCTTTTCATTAGAAGTCTCAACTATTATGCTGATTCAAGAAGACCTCAGTACAGGTAAATTATTCTAAGGAAAGAGGTCTGACTGTGCTTGGACCAGCCCCTGGGTTGTGAACAAGATTGAAAAGAGCAAAAAGATTATTCTGAAGGAGGTAGAGAAGGAGAAACACTGCAGAATGCCCACAGAACAGCCCTAGACTCTTTTCCCCTACCTTACTCCTGCAGATAGTTTGGCTGAAATACAAATGATCAGTAATAATACAGAAAAACACTCAACATCAAAAAGTGCCCAGTAAATGAAAATGAGTGATTCTGTAATTTTTTTTTTTGTTGGCTCAGCCTGCCCTGGGAGTAGGGCTGGTGCAACATGTGATGCTGGGGACTCAACCGTGTTCCCTGTGGTTGCCTAAGCTTGTATAAGCAGATGCTTTAGACTGCTGAGCTATCTCACTGGCCTTGTAAGGTTTTAAATGAGAAGGAAATGGTGAGGATGCTTTCTCAGTGATGGCAGGTTTACTTGATTTAACATTTAACACAGTGTTTAACACTCTAGGTATAATTTATAAGTTAGATTACAGACTTTTAATATGTTATCAATATTCCAAGAGAATAATTACATGTCAAAAGTTGCACAATATTCTGAAACACTAAAATTTGTCACAAGTGACTTCTTGAACAGACTCAGCTGAAGTCCGGTACACTTGGAATTATGCCTCTGAGTTGGTGCCCCTGTTGACCATTATAAAAATGGTTACATTCATAGAATATTAAGCTTTCACAAAATAGTAAATCTGGACAGGCATTTTTTCATTTGATTTTCAACGATTATGTTGGCTCTTTTACTTTGTCTCTTTTCCCAAAGTAAGCGAAAATGTAGAGAAATGAAATTCAACCGTATGAAATTGCTAATAGTTGCCTATTTGATCTCTGATGGTAATTTCCTAACTCAGGTGGTTAATATCTTTTATAACATGCCTAGGGTCATAAGTTGGTAACTGGTGAAGTAGAAATTAATAGCCATCTCTTTTCAAAGCTCATAATCTCTAGACAGCACTGCCTACATTTAGCTAAAAGGGGAAGAAAGGTGATCCTGGAATCAGGATTCATGTTTAGTGTATTTTTCATTAGTGTAACTAAACACCTACATCTGGATAACTTATGAAGGAATTTTATTTAGCTCAGGCATGGAGATTGGAAGTCCAAACAGAATTATCTATGGTGAGGGTCATTTGACTCTATCACATTTGGATAGATGGTATCATGGCAGAAGTATGTATGGTGGAGAGATCATATGGCAAGACAGAAGCCCCAGGAATAGGAAAATGTCCTAGTATAACAACCTACCTTTGTGAAAACTAGGTCGAAGTTCCACAGGATGTACCAAAGTCTACACTGATGTTGTATCCCCGGTGACCTCAGTGAACTCCCTCTTGAATCTATCTCTTAAGGTTCCATCTCATTATCACTCTCCTAGGGACTGACACTTGGAGAACATACTCAAAGCACATGCTGCACATATCATAGCAGGAGACAATATGATTCACTATAAGGTGGAAACAGTCTTGCAGTAAACAGAGCTCTGATAATTTGATTTTGTATTTGTCGTCATATTTTTAAATCTGAGTTTCTGAATTTTAGATTCTTCCTATGAACAGATGAGGTAACTAGAATTACCTTGTTAGACAGTTTTGGAGAGACATATAAGTTGAATGAGTGAAGGGATAAGAACCAGGCAACATTTCTAGCAAGACTCATCTGACCATTGGTGAATTCTTCACAATAAGCCTGCCTCACACTGTGGAACAGAACTTTGGGCTGTATACTTCTATCAATATTCAACAGTATAGGTGAGCAGCCATTTTCTATTTCTAGGCTGTTTGCTTCATCCAAGCAGAGAAAGCCACTATGATTTAAACATTCTGAATCATTTTATTGGCCATCTTATTGATATTAGTCGGATGAAACTGAAGATCCACCTAAGCATCTCAGGCTCAAACACTGGCTTTTGTCACTGGAAAAACTCCTGAGGTACTTGCTTTCATAATTGTTGTTACCAAGAAGAAGCACAAAGAAATGGCTAGGCAAAGGGGCCCTTTGTACTTGAAGGGTGTATACAGCCAGGCTGCAGATGAAAATGATGACAATTTATTTTTAAGTTTACTTTTTAATTCTGATGGATTTTCTAAGCAAATGTTTCTGATTCCAGCAGCTGCTGGGTGAGCAATATATACTTGAATAAATCTATCCTTCTACTACTTCCAGGAGAGTGAATAATATGTCTTAGTTAGTACTACAAAGATTCTTGCACTTACGATACAGAGCATTAGGCACAACGTGCGTGTGATTGCAAATATGCAAATGAAATGTAGGGATTCTCCAAAGACTGAGTAATAAATCATGCTTCAGGCAAATGCCTACCTATTTGCATGAATTTCTTTTGAGTTTAAAGAAAAGAAATAAACAAGGGGCCAGTACAATAAAAATCTGACTCAGAATGTCTGTTCCTGTTCTTGACAATGTGAATCTGGATTGATCTTGCAAAAATTTAAATATGGGTTAATGTGGTCACTGTCCCGAGAAGAGCTTGATGAGAAACAGGCTATAGAGTATGTATCCCAGAGGTTAATATGATTTATCTCTGAGTGAGTTTAACATTAGCCAAAAAAGTCCCCAAATAAAAAGAGATATGAAGTCCTGCCTTTCTTCTATAAAATAATATCTTGGAGTGTAAGAAGTGAAAAGAAATATATTTCATGAAAGAGGTAGAAACAGCCATGGAGAAGGGGAGAAAAGCAAGGAACTAATAAAAATAGGCGAAGTTTTTTAATTCTTAAAATATTTTCCTTATTAATTGATTTTAAAATTTACAAATAAAATTATATATATTTATGGTGTAGAGATGTTTCAATTATTTTATTTTTTATTTTTTAATATTTTTTTCTTTTTTTTCAATTATTTTCATACACTGTAGAATAGTTAATTCGAGGTATTTAGCTTATACTTTACCTCACATACCATGTTAGTTTTCTGTTTCCATAAAAATACCTTGAAAAACCAATTTAGAGAAAGTTTATTTTGTCCCAGAGTTTGGGAAGTTTCAGTCCATGGTGAGTTAGTCCTATTTGTTTTGGTCCTCAGGATGGACTTTGTTAATAAAGCCATTCACTTTATGATCAGGAAGTAAAACAGAGGAAGAGGAAATGACTGGAATCTCTGTTACACTTTATGAATTTCTAGTACTTGTCTTTACACTATTGCTTTTGAGTACCCTACTACTGTTAGAGGTAAAGTAGTTCTAGTTAATAAATATTTATTTATTATAGGTCAATAGTAGGCCAATATTTGGTTTGTTTTGTTGCTTATACTATAATCCTAGATTCCCCCCACCCCATGGACAAGGGTGGTACATTATTGGCCCCTAAGGTTTGTCAATATTACGTTTATATTCTATGCTATAGTTGATAGTGACTTTAATACTATAGTGAAAATATCAGAGGATAGCTGTTGCTATTGTTTTTCTCAAGATAGCTATGTCTAGATTTCCTAGGGGTTATTAACAATGCTATGTTGAGTTCCAGGAGAACTGAGTACTGGGCCGAGCATGATGTAACATTTCATCTCAAGTAAACAGAAGTAACTGGATCCTGGACCATAGGGCAGAGGCAGAGACCTATACAAAGTTAGCTACATCCAGAGGACACCACTAAAAAGTAGACACTAATTAAAGAAGTCTCCAATGTAGAAGCAAAATCTCCACTATAATAAATCCATAAGGTTCACCACAAAACAAAAAAACCCAAAAATAGAAACATAATACAAGGTAACAAAATGTCTGCGAAACTTCCAACTCCTCCAAAGCAATGGTGTATCAAAAGGAAGGAAATAAAAAAGCCTCAAGCCTGATTTATTAAAAAATAGTATCAGAGGGATTGGCCAAATAGCTCAGTGGATTAAAGTGCCTGCAAGCAGGCTTAGGGGCCAGAGGTTCAATTCCCAGGCCTGCCATGTCAGCCCTGACCCTGGGGCACACTGAGACAACAACTGAGACCGGGTGTGGTGGCACATGCCTATAATCCCAGCTCTTGGGAGGCTGTAAACAGGTGGGTCACTATGAGTTTGAACTAGAAGTAAGACCCTAAACACCCTTCAGAGCCTTTCATAAAATACAAAAAAAAAAAAAAAAAGTACCAGAGGAGATAACAAAATAGTACAGGGTGGCAATTACAAGGTCACATAAGATGGCACTTAAAAGGTCACATGTCATGATGCGAGACATGTATGACTATCATAGAAACAATTAGAGTCCATGAGAAGGCACCAAATAGGAATTCAGGAGGTTGAAAATACTCTTACAAGTATGGGTGGCAGAAGTGATTAACATAAGTACAAAGTCTCAGAACAAGAAGGGAAGACTTTTGTTAGTCACCAATTAATGAGAGGCAGCTTCACAACAACAGAACAGGAAAATGGATCCAAAAGCTCCTGGCTATTGCAGAAAAGATTAATTAGAGCCAATAAAAATCAGAAAATAGCACGAAGGCATAAAATACTGGTTCATGAAAATAATAGCTGAAATATTTCCACATGAAGTAAAAGAAATTAACATACCGATAAGTGAGACATATAGGACCCTTAATAGCCACAATCAGAAAAAAACAGCTCCACAACACATCATAGTCAAAATCCTAGAAGTCCAACACAAGAATTGTCAGAAAAAAACAACAAATCACCTATAAAGAAAATCCCATTGGAATTATAGCAGACTTCTCAATGTAAAGCTTAAAGGAAAGCTTCTGCTCCACAAAGGAAACAACCAACAGAGGGAAGAAAATCTGCAGAATGGTCAAACATTTTGCTAGTGGCTCCTCCAAGAGAGGTTTCATTCTTATGTATTCATTTTTCTTTTTTATCCATTTTATTTATTTAGTTTTTAAATTTTCCCTTGTCTCATTCTCTTTTATGATCCTTTTTTTGTTTTTTAAAACAAACATTTACCTGAGAATATAGCAGTAATTGAAATGATATTAGGGGCAGCAAATGTCTAAAAGACCAGAATGACAGGCATTCCCAGCATGGTTTTAGTATTACACATTGCTGTTCTCAGTGTCGAAGACCTGTTGGAGATTCTTAGGGTCACTGTCTAATCTATCCTGTGTATATAAGTGCATGGTTTTGCCCCTGCCATGTTTCCTAACTTTTTTGCTTGTCATCTCTTCATTGTTTAATCATTAAATTCTTGATTATCATTTAACTGTGTTATGCCTTTCCATTTTTATTTCTATTTTTGAGTTCTTATAATAGAGAGACTATATGATGTTTACATGTATAGGCCTGGTTTATTTCACTTATGAGTATATCTTCAAAAATATATCCAGTTAAATATAAAGCCTTTGAGCTTATCATTCTTTATAGCTGAGTGATAGTTCATTGTATAAAAATACCACATCCTTTTCAATCATTCTTTAGGTGACAGGCATTTTGGTTGTTTCCAAGATTTGGCTATCACCAATTGTGCTGCTATAAATGTAGGAGCACAAGCATCACTAGGGCATGATGTTTTCGGTTCTTCTGGGAAAATTTCCAATAGGGAGATAGCTGGATTGAATGGAACTTCAAGTACTAGTTTTTTAAGGAGTCTCCACACTGATGTCCAAAATGGTTGCATCAGTCTTCATTTCCACCAGCAATGGAGAAGTGATCCTTTTTCTCCACAGCTTCTCAAACATTTTTTGCTGGTTGATTTCTTTATGATAGCCATTCTTTCTGGGGTGAGATGGTATCTGAGTTTTGTTTTAATTTGCATTTCACAAATGGCTAGTGCTGTGGAGCATTTCTTCATGTATTTATGAGCTTCTTGTATTTCTTCCCCTGAGAAATGTGTGTTCTTCTCAGATGCCCATTTCTAGATTGGGTCTTTGAATTTTGGAAACCTAGTTTTGTAGTTCTTTATAAACTCTCGATAGAAGATGTTTGTTTGAATACTTATTAGTTAAGATTTTTTTCAAAATTTGTAGGTTATCTTTTCACACTGTCGGTAACTTCTTTTGAAGTGCAAAAACTCATCAAGAGGAGGTCCTAGTTGTTGATTCTTTGAAGTGTCACATGTGCATTTGATTTTTGTTCATGAACTGTTTGCCTAACCTAATGTCTTCAAGATTTCCTCCTACTTTCTTTTCCAGGAGGTTTAGTGTTTCCTTTTTTATATTTAATTTTTTAATCCATTTTGACTTTAGTTTAGTGTATGTGATAGACTTGGGTCAAGTTTTAATTTTTAGTATGTAGAGAGCTAGTTTTCCAGCACCATTTGTTAAAGAGGCTGTCTTTATTTCAGTAAACATGTTTCGCTCCTTTGTTGAAGATAAGGTAGCTGATTGTGTTTTTGTTTCCTTCTGTGTCTTCTAATCTATTCCATTGATCCTCAGGTCTATTTTTCTTTTTCTTTTTGGCCAATACTATGCTAGTTTTATCATTGTAGCTTTCTAGTATAATTTTAAGTCAGAAATTGTAATGCCTCCTGCCTTATCTTTGTTGCCCAGATTTGTCCTTGTTATTTGAAAACTTTTGTGGTTCCAAATAAATATTAGGAATGCTTTAAATTTAATGCATTAAATCTGTATAACAATTTTAGGAATATGGCCATCTTTACAATGTTGATCCTTCTTATCCAGGAGCAGGGAATATCTTTCCATTTTCTGAAATCCTCTAGGATCTCTCTCTCTCTCTCTCTCTCTCTCTCTCTCTCTCTCTCTCTCTCTCTCTTAAGAGTACTGTAGTTTTCATTGAATAGATCTTTTACTTCTTTAGTTAGATTAATTCTTAAGTATTTCATTTTCTGCGATGCAATTGTAAAAGGTATTATTTCTCTAATTTCTTTCTCAGTGTGTTTGTTATCTGTGTAGAAGAATGATATTGACTTCGTGTTTACTTTGTATTAATTTTCATATTAATTCTAGTAGTTTCTTGGTGGAGTTTTTGGGTCTTCCAAGTAGACTCTCATATCATCTGCATATAATGGTAGTTTAACTTTTTTAAACCTATTTTTATTCCTTTTACTTCTTTCTCTTGTCTAATGGCTGTAGCTAGTGATTCTAGAACTATATTGAAGAGGAGTGGTGATACAGGACATCCTTGTTTGTATGAGTTCTGAGAGTACAAGACTTCAGATTTTCCGTTTTAGAATTATGTTTGCCAGAGGTAGAGGTCATCTATTCTAATTTCCTGTAATACCTGGAACATGAATGAGTGTTAGACTTTGTCAAAAGCCTTTTCTTCATCAATTGAGGTGATCATGTTTTTTTTTTTTTTTTTTTTTTTTTTTTTTTTTTTTTTTTTTTTTTTTTTTTTTTTTTTTTTTTTTTTTTTTTTTTTTTTTTTTTTTTTTTTTTTTTTTTTTTTTTTTTTTTTTTTTTTTTTTTTAAGAATTTATTTATTTATTTATTTTCTTTCTTGTTTCAGAACTTTTGTTTGTTTATTTTTATGGCTGGCTCAGTCTGGCCTGAGGGCAGGGTGGTGCAGCATGTGGTGCCGGGGCAGGCGCTTTAGACCACTGAGCCATCCTGCCCGGCCTGAGATACTTCTGAGGGTCTGAGCTCACTTCGAGAGAGATAGAATCTCAGTGAGACCTCTGAGCTAAATTCATCGGGTCTTCTCGTCGTTTCTTTCGGCACCGACACAGAATATTATAACAATCATGTTAGATGTGTCAGTGTTCAATGTATATATTTATAATTCTGTTGAATGATTTCTTAAATATGTGAAAATCTTCTTAGCCTCTTTTGAAGTCTCATTTCTTTGAAATATGTTATCAACTCCTGCTTATTTTCAAGTCCTGTTGCATAGAATAGTTTTTTATTCTTTAATTTTTAGTTTATACATTTTTCTGTATCAAATGCTTTTCTTGTGTGTAGCATAATACTGTTTATTTATTTATTTTTATTATCACTGCTCAGTCTGCCATGAGGGTGTGGCTGGCACAGAATGTGGTGCCTGGGATTGAACTGTAGTCCCTGGGCTTTCCTAAGCAGGCACTTTAGACCACTGAACCATCTCATTGGTCCCCAATATTGTTATTTTTAATGCCATCAGCCAGTCTGTGTGTTTTGATTAGGAGTGTGAGACCTTTCAGAATGAGAGTTATTATTATTATTTTTAAATTTAATATTTTTATAGTCTTCAACATTACAAGCTTCACTGGTGGCCCACTGCAATTGCAGAACATTTGACTGTGTATGTATCTGCTTCCTCTTAGTCCAAAGAGAAGTATATTCTTTTCCTTTTCTTTTTTTTTTCTAAGCAACATCAATAAGGAGGTGGGTCATGCCCACACACTGTACTCTGTAGAACGATTGTGAGGACAATAGGCAATATGTCAACTTTTAAGAAAAAAGAAAGGGGAAAAGAAAAAGAAAAAAAAAGATCATGTGGTTTTTGGATTTGCTTCTATTTATAAAGTGTATCATATTTATAGATTTGTGTATGTTGAATCATCCTTGCATTCCTAGAATGAATCCTACCTGGTCATGATGTATATTCTTAAAGATCTGTTTTATTCTTTTGGCAAGGATTTTATTAAGGAATGTTGGATCTATGTTCATGAGAGAGATTGGCATGTAGTTCTTTTTTTTAGTTGCATCTTTCTGTTGTTTTCATCTCAG
The DNA here is from genome assembly GCA_004027025.1 of Myocastor coypus. Lineage (NCBI taxonomy): Eukaryota > Metazoa > Chordata > Mammalia > Rodentia > Myocastoridae > Myocastor > Myocastor coypus. The sequence goes on from PVJA010027978.1 coordinate 9,366, forward strand.
TATGATACTTGCCTCCAGGAATGATTTTGGGAGGATTGCTTCCTTTTCAATTTAATTGAAGAGTTTGAGAAGTATTGGAATTACATCTTCTGTAAATTTCTTGTAGAATTCAGTGCTGAATCTGTTAGGAACTGGGCTTTCTTTTGTTGGTAGTTTATTATTATTATTATATTTTGTATTTCATTGACTGTTTTGGGGTTATTGAGAGTTCTTATATCTTCTTGATTCAGTTTGGATAATTTGTACTTTTCTAGGAATCTGTCCATTTTATCAGTGTCTATAATTCTGTGAGAGTATAGATTCTCAAAGTAGCTATCAATGATCTTTTGAATCTCTGCTGGGTCTGTAGTAATTTCTCCCTTTTTACTCCTTATTGCTTGAATTTGAGTCTTGTCTGTTTTTGAGGGGGTTAGCTTGGGGCTTATCAACTTTATTTAGTCTTTCAGAGAACCAGCTTTTTGAGTCATTAATTCTCTGTGTTGTTTTCTTTGTCTCAATTGAATTAATTTCTGTTCTAATCTTTATAATTTCCTCCCATCTTTGGGCTTTGGGTTTGGTTTTCTCTTCCTTTTCTAGATGATTTAGATGCAGCACTAGAGTATTTATCTGTTCACATTCTGTTTTCTTTTATGTGAGTTTATAGCTATAAATTTCCCTCTAAGAAATTTACCCTCAAGAATGTCTTCATTGCATCCCATAAATTCCAGTAGGTTGTCTTTGAAGTTTCATTAAATTATAAATATTTTTTCATTTCTTTTAAAATTTAATCTGTAACTGCTGTTTGCTGAGGAGTGTTTTGACTAATTTCCTGTGTTTCTGAGGTTCTTGTGGATTCTTTTGTCATTTATTTCCAGTTTCATTGCACTGTGGTCAGATAGTATGCATGAGATAATTTCTGGTTTCTTGCAAATACTTAAGCATGACCTATGGAATAGTATGTGATCTATTTTAGAAAATGTCCTGTGTGCAGCTGAAAAAATATGTAGTCAGAAGTGTTTGGGTGGAACACTCTATATATGTTCACTAAGTCCAGTTATGCATTTTTCTGATTCAGATCTGCTACTTCTTTGTTAATTTTTTGTTTGTTTGACCTATCTTTTTGGGAGAAAGCGGTGTTAAGCTTTCCTGTTAAGATTATGATATTCAATAGTAGTTAGATTTTTCATGTTGAGATTTGTATTATATATCTAGATGCTCCCATGTTGGGTACATACATATTTATGTGTGTTACCTCTTCGTCTTGAATTTTTCCCTTAACCACTATGTAGTGGCCTTCTTTATTTCATTTGATTAATCTTGGTTTGAAGTTCAGACTATCTGTAAACAGGATTGCTACCCCTGATTTTTTCTGAGGTGCTGGGCCATGGAGTATTGTTTTTCATCCTTTCACTTTCAGCCTATGAATTTCTTTATAACCTCTGCTATTAATTCAGAGATTTCAGCTGCCTGATTCCCCTTTTCTTCTATGCTATTGTCTCCTGCATTTGTTCTGCATCGAGTTGGGGCCTGAGATTGCATCTTGCTCCTTCTCTTTGTTATTTTGTATAGCACTGTCCTTTTACCTTTGGTGTATAACTTTAGTGAAGCTATGCAATTAGCACCTACTGAAATTTGGGTCTGGATCTATGCAGTTTGATCTTTTCCAGATGTGCCTGGTTGGGTCTGGCTGCTGGTCTCAGCTTCTTCCTGTTGTAGCTCGCGGAAGTGAGCCAGCTATGCTCCTCTGGCAAGATGTTCTGTTCCTGAATTAGTTGGGAGAGTCTGACCCCCAGCCTTTATGCAGGGACTTTTGCTACAGTGTTCCACAGCAGATGCAAGTGTTGGGTTCTGGGCAGAGAAGAAGTTCCAGTGGTGTGGGGGCACTGGCCAAGAATTCTTACCTGCATGCCTGCTGGTCCAGTTCTGAGGTTTTATATTTAGATATGTAAAGTGCTAAAAAATTTAGACTTCTCCCACATATAAAAGGCCCAATCAAAAAATAGGCAAGAGCCGGGCGTGGTGGCTCACGCCTGTAATCCCAGCACTCGGGAGGCTGAGGCAGGAGGATTGGTGCGAGTTCGAGACCAGCCTGGGCTACAAAAGTGAGCTCAGGACCAGCCTCAACTGCATAGTGAGACCCTGTCTCAAAAAGACAAAAAAAAAAAAAATAGGCAAGAAAAATGCATAGCTACTTCACAGAAGTTATAACAAAGGCCAACACATGCATTAAGAAATGCTCAATATCACTGCTCTTAAAGAAGTGCAAATTAAAACAAAACTGAGGATTCATTTAACCCCCAAAACATGAAGAAATCCATACCAAATGGTTGAGAAGCTATGGGGCAAAGAGAATCCTTATGTGCTGTAGGTGGGCATGTAGCTTACTTCAAATAATCACTATGGAAATCCGTGTAGATTTTCCTTAAAAAAGCAGAGACTAAAAATTCCATTTGACCCGGATATTCTCCTGCTAGGTATCTTCCCAAAAGAGGTAAAGACATCATGCAACAATGATATGTGTATATCCATTTTTTATAACAGCAACATTTCTGATAATTGTGTCTTAAAAGCAGCCATATGTTCATTCATAGATGAATGGATAAAACGAATGTGATATTTGTACACAATGGAGTACTACTCTCCCATAAAGAATGATAAATTTGAATCTTTCATAGAAAAGTGACTGTACCTTGACAGCATAATGTTAAGTGAAATAAACCAGACTAACAGGTTCAAATATGACATAATTTTTTCTTATATGAGAAGTTCAGAGTTAAAATTTAGAGCAGAATTAAAGAAAAACACAAGAAGTAGAGAGACTATTCTCAAAGGTTAAGGGGATCAAGAGATGGTGGGGACAGGGAAAGAATAGGGGACGAGAAAAGGAAGTAGATTGTGGTTGCACATGTACCAACCTCACATAAGGAGTTAACCTTTAGGTGCTATAAATATGTACGAAGAAAAAAAAGCAACAGGATCAAGAGATAGGTGAAGGGGGGAGGAAGGGAAGAAGAAGGATAAAAAGAGGAATTACAATGTGTTACATACATGCAACAGCTTTCCACAAGGCATGGAAACAATATGTGGTGCACACACATACATAAATATATAAAAAATAGTCCTTCTGGGCCCAACCTCTTAAAGATTCTGAAACTGTCTAATTCTGCTACTCTGGACAAGACTTTAACAATTGGTCATATTGGGGACAGTCTACCATATTTATACTTGTTTTTGTACTGAAGTTCAAATTCAGGACCTTGTGCTCGCCAGGCAGTCACTTATGCCACTGAGCTATCTCCTTAACTGCATAGACTTTTCATTTATTTGTGAGGAGAACTAAAAGGCTACCCTGTATAATTTTCAACATAAGTCACATTTTTTGTTATCTAAAATCTGCATGTACTATAGATCTCTTGACTTTATTCCTCTTGAAATTTTGTAGAATTTGACTAGCACCTCTACAACTGCCTTCCTGCACTACAGTGAAGTTTTTGACAGTGAGCCAAAAATGAGTCTCATCAGACTAAAATAAAAATCTGCATGACATAGTGAAATAGACTGGTCACTAGAAGAAGAAAATTCTGTTGGTTTAATTGCCTTTAAAACCCTCCTATGGCACGTTGCTGTCCTCAGTGTACTTGTTCAGGTGTTGCTTTGTTTCTGCATTTGCTCTTGTCACTTGTTTTTTGCTTTTGTCTTTGAAATAAAAAACTCTCACAGTTAATATTTAAGAATTAAAGTAACATACCTAGTTATTTTGAGGCCTGTTGCCTATAAATGAAAGTCTTCTTTGGAAAATTAGATTTCTTCACCCTTTTTCTGACAACACACTACTATTTATTGCAGAACACATGGGTAGCCTGCAGGCTCAGGGGATCTGTGTTCCAAATCTAAGGATTTTGACACAGAAGAAAAATATGTAGGAATATAAAAAATAAATGTTCACAGGAATCAATCTATGAATTTTAAGTCTTTGAAAATTTCTGCAAAACTGATCCAGATAATAGTAAGTTTGCACAAGACAGTATGCAATTCATAGGTAGATATTCAAATATGATTTTTCTATCTTTTGGAATCATGTGATTTCAAAATCTGGAAAGTTAAAGAGGTCAGTGTGGTTTTGATTGTTTTGCTTTTCTAGTTCTTTCCTATTGACTGGGCAATGGCATAACGCACCTCTCATGGGACCTAAATACGGTTTGTTAGGGCAGAAATGGAAGGATTTGAAAAAGTGCATGGAGTTATAATTCCCCATCTTCTATTTCATTCCACTTCAATCAGATTTTTTTCTGGCGTGCAGGAATAAAAGGCAGGCTTAGCAGCTGTTGCTTCTTCTCCATCCATCACAAATGTGAAGCAAAATGAATCCATCATTGTCAGTTACTGTAGCACATTCTGAGTCAGTGGTGAGTTAGGCCACTTTTGTATACTCAGCTCTGAGGCTGTGCCCAGGCTCTTTGCTAAGGATAGCCAACCAGACCCACGCATACAAAGAGATCACTGTAGAAAGTTGCAGCCAGAATATGTTGGTTTAGTTCTGAATTTCCAGACTGGAAGCTTATCCAGATTTTCTAGATGCAATTCTGCAGGATGTTGTATTTTTAAAATCTTATTCCATGTGGAAGAAATCACTCACTGGGGTTTGGTTTATACATGTGTTAAAGGAAGAGCTTAGATTTCTGAACTGTAAACATTGTGCTGAAAGGCTTACGGCAAACCTTACATACACACTAAAATTTCCTTGACTAACTGATCACTTTTGGGAAACACTGACCTCACAATCACCCTGTCTTCTGCCTGATGCAAGTCCAATCTGAAAACAGTTATGAACTCATGAAACTTTTGCCCCTGGAGCCTGGTGGTATGGGCCATAACAATGTGCCCACCACTGTCCTTTTCTCATAGGCAATGTGAGCTTTCCCAAACATGGGCCAGGCACTCATGGTCATGCTCTATGTAGTTTCCGGAGGGTGCCCAACCAGACTTGATGTAAGAGAACTAGCACCCTTTCAGACTGTCTTGGGAAGTTGGGAGAAAGACCAAGAGACAATCAGCATAACACAAGTTCTCTTCAATAAAATTACTGAAAAGACTCTTCCTGTTCAACCAAAAATCACACTTATTCTCAATATTAGCCTGCATTCAGAAACCTTTCAGGACCACAGCCAAGCATTTTAGAAACATCTCTTATGTACTTAATTGTATAACTTTGTAAGAGTATATAATTCCTTTGTACATGTATTTAATCTTTATTAATTAGTCTCGAGTTATTTTTCATATTTTACTAGAATACAATGTTTAGCCATCTAGAGGGGTATAGAAAAGGCACAAAATAAATGTGTGTCATGACAATTACTGAGGCACAAACTGAAAAATACGCCTCGTTATTGTACAATAAATTTAAATCACAGGAAAGTATTCCTTCCAGCATAGGGGTGTGATGACATAAACTGATGTGACAGATGGCCATGCCATATCCCACCCTAATTAACATTCATTAGCATACCAGACAACATCTTGATCAAGTACTGAACACAAGGTGTGCAAAGAAACAGTGTCTCCATTAACCTCATCTAGAAAAGTTGCATTTCTTCTCCGTGATGGAGGAATTTGGTAGGAAAATGATGCTGTGATGTTTGATGCTGAGTCCTGCTCCACAGGCAAGGGTTTCATGCCTTCAGCCAACCTGGGCCAAGATGAGTGTTTTTAGAGAAACAGGCTGTATGGGACGTAGGAATGTGAGACTCAGACAATAGGAGACTTGGAGGGAAGGGGAAGAAAGAAGATTGCTTCCATTTCTCTCCTTGGAGAAAAGTCTTTCCCTGAGATTGAGGGGAGAGGCCTTTCTATTTATGTCTAATTTCAGAGTCCATGTTATTTTTGCTGTTAGTGTGAAAAACCTTTCATTTGAGCTGAAAAGACACAGAGATAGAAAAAAGAATGTAACTGAGTAGACAGTATCACCTATTTTTCTGGGAAAATAGAAAGCACACAAAAAGAGTACATGTAAGGTGTTTGGGGGATAATATTTATATTTTAGCACTGTCCCTCAGAAAGATTTTGAAGAAACACTTCCATTTCCTAGGCCTGTGAAATCATCAATTGAAGGGAAATTTCTTCTACACCCAAATCTATATCTCTAATCTCAGGTCTCTATTTTGAGATTAGCTTCCATCTATCTACAGTTGGCAGGATATTTATTCATAAGGCATCTATGTTTTTCAGGAAGGTGTGCCATGGGCAACCCTGGGCAGCAATGAATCCAGTAGAACTTACTGGGCTGAGTTTAGGAAAAAGATAAGCGAAATACACCTCTGAGAGAACTGTAGCTGAGGGTGCTCCAAGTAGGAGGTCCTTGCTCGGGTGACGGAGGCCAGGAAGGGAAATACGTGGGAGGCAGGAACCGAGGCATGAGGAAGGATTGCCTGGCAGCTCCTCGGGAGCAGGAGCTCATGGAAACAGTGCATGGCTTGCAGCTTTTTCAAATGTCAGAGTGGTGTTGGTAGGGTAGAGACCATGGTACTTTTGATGAAGAAGCCATAATATTTGGTATGGTAGGAATTTCTAGCAGTTTTTAAGTCCTCGAAGCTTCCATCTGTCTCTCATTTGGTATTCCTCCTTGTGAGTGAAGCACCTTCCCAGGGAAGTGACCTGAACCTGTTTTCCTTTAGACCCAAGCTTTGCCAGGTTCTCTTCTCTCCCCTAGGTTTCAGGGACAGTCTCCATACCCATCCTGCTGCTTTTACCTTGGATTCCTCGACCCCGCCCCCCGTGTCCATTTTTGGAGTGCGCCATTCAGAACATGCAATTTATCACACCATTGCCCATCAGGGACTCCTCACTGTTCCTGCACTTCCTGCAAGATTAGCATCCACTTCCCCTCAGGATATGCGATGAGGTAAACCTCATTCAACCTTCCAGAATCTTGCTTTCAGATGTTCCCTACATGAAGATCCTATCGTTAGCTACAATATCTCACCCAGTTCTTAAATTTTTATATTTTGGGATTATTCTTTCCTGAAGTGTCTCTACATTTCTTGTTTAATTCTATTCTTTTATGATTCTAATTCTCAGTTGACATGTGACTATCTCTGGAAAGTCAACTTTGGAAACTTCATTTCGATCTAGCTGGGGTCCTTGTATGCTTACTGTACCACGACCCAAGTTCCATCATATTTTTTACTAAAGCTGTTTATGCTCTTTATCAGAATCAAGTGCTTTGGGGGCAGGAATCCATAACAGTATTTCATTTTACAGTCATTTGGGCAAACACAGCATTCCCAAACATTCATTAATTTTATTTATTTATTTATTTATTTATTTATTTATTTATTTATTTATGTATGTATTTATTTATTATTTTGTGCAGGGCCTCACTATGCAGCTTGGACTTGTAGCTATCTTCCTGTTTTCAAGCCTTCCAGCCTCAGGATTGCAGGTGTGTACTACCATGCCTGGGCTCAGTCATTGGCTGAGTGTGCGTCAAGGGGTAAGGGGCCTGGAATGGCATGAGGTGCCAGAGATTGAACCTTGGTCTCTATACTTGCCTAAGCAGGTGCTTAGTCTGCTGAACCATCTTGCTGGCCCTTAGGAACTCATTAACTGTATCTTGCTTTCCTCCCACCCAGAAGACATTGCAATATGCTCCTGTGCAGTATTTGCTCCACATAAGGCCAGTTTCATTTTCTTCAGCCCTCATCTCTGACACAGCACCTGGCATATAATAGGCATCCAAACAGTTGTTGTGCATTTGGTGAATGCGTGAGTGCATTTTCTATCTATGCTTTTATTCTGGCTTTGGCCCATTACCTTTTCATCATGATAAAACACATTAAATTTTAAAAAAATACTAGATATGAAATTTTCTAATAAATAGCCACCGACTATACAACATTGGACATGCCATTAGATCTCTGCATATCTCAATTTCTTCTTCTATAAATGAAGATTCTAAATGAACTACTTCATTAAGTCATCATGAGGATTAAGTGAGTTTACATATATAAAATGAAAACATTTAATTATGCTTAGGGCATGGCAAATGTCCATAAATGTTAGCTATACTCTTCTTCCTCATCATGATCTTTATTAAAATTGTTTCCCTTTAAAATCATCATTTGGTGTATTTTTCCTCTTAAAAAGACTTCAACCCATAATCGTCTCAGTAATGTTAGGGACCATAAGACTACTTCAGGGATAATTCTTAGTGTAGTGCTAGATGACTATTATATGCTGGATTAGAATGATAATTTGACACTCTTCAAAAGTACATATTTATACACAGGTCATCTTTTTCAGATTGCCCAGTGCTGAACTGTTCTGTAATATTCAACAGAAAATGACTTTCAGTGATGCAGGTTTTTCTTGCCTATTCTCTCATTTCAGTTAAGAATAATGGTTATGAGCGGAATAGCAATAGCTTTTCTATTTTTATACATAACATCTATTCATCTGCTTTTTGAAACCTGACATATGAGCCAGATACTTTTCATCCTAGATTTAGAAATGGTCTTAAATTGGAAAAAAAAATGTCCTCAGGTGCTTAAAGAAGAAAACAAGCACATGATGACTATGATATTTCCACAGAGGTGTGAAGAAGCTCATATGAACGTTCTAGTCCATGTAAGTTGGATAGGTGCAAACACATACTATTTTTAGACATGGTGGTCTGTGTTCCCTTGGTGCCAAAATAAAAGCCTTTATGCCTTGGAAATTTACTAATACTAAAAATAGGATCTTACTGGTATTTATGGTGGGCACTTGTGGGTACTGAGTACATTGCCTGACCCAAGTTTGTGTATCTGTATATATGCATCAAATTTAAGCATTGTCCAAAAGATGGCACTGTTTGTGTTTCTATCATATTTAATTGCAAGCACTATACTATCTGGATGCATTAATGAACTAAATTAAGATGGAGCAGCGATATCGTTCTCTACACAAATCAAACTGCCGCTTTATTACAGGCCTCTTCAAACTCTATCTTGTTCTTCAGCAAAGAATAATTCTTAAACTGTTAAACACAATAACTGCAATGTCAGCAAAGTTTTTACTTTACTAAATACCTATTATTTTCTGTATTGAGGGGGATTGTGAAACATATTTGACATCATTATAGATGCAGAAGGTTATTAAGATATACTTCACTTTGACTTCAAAAAGCTAGATTCTCAAATGTGAGTATTTCTTTTGAATGTGACTATATAGGAAACACACAAATGATAGTTGCAGATCACTGGCTATTAAAAGGCATTGCTTATGACTTCAGATAGACATATTATGTACAAGTTGTAGTTTAGTAAAACTGATTTAAACGGTTATTTAAGAAAGCATTGTGTTTAGAAATGTGAAGCAATAAGTAAAAGTGCCAAAAACAACTTTATTTGGTGAAATAAGAAAATAGTCCTGATAACACTGTATAATCCCAATAAATGGTGGAGATTATCCTGTATGGGGGTAGGATGTAGTGACAGATGGATGGTCTTTGTAGGTGCACTTCTGACACTGTGGTGCACCTATGTATAATTTTGCATGCCCAGCAAGTGTTTAGGAAATTGCTGTTCCCATTCTTAAGTCACTTCCATCCACAGTCCACTGAGCAGACCAAGTTAAATGACAATCTTCAGTGAGATGAGGCAAAGAAATTATGGGCCACCACGTCCTTGGAAGGTGAGGAAAACCAAAGGTTTAGGCAATTAGTGCTACTATCAGAAGATATGATCTACATATGCCTAAAAGTAAAAACCAGGTAACGGTTTCATCAAGTTGAGGGAGTTGGGGATTGATAGCTATGGGAATAAAGACCCCCACAAAATCATTTCCTAATGGTGAAGAACTGTAATGAGCAAATGATAACGAGTGTGCATTAATGCATATACCCAGGTGGGTGGGAATGATTTTATTCCCACTCCTACAAAGCCATTTAGAGTCAAGGCTAGCTTAGAGATTTATAGAGCAGAAAACATTTCTCCTTTATGCAAAACATTATGTTCAGACAGCTAATGCCCTTTCTGATACCAGGAGAAAGCAAACAGTGTTGAAGATTATATTATGGTAAGTAGTATATGAAATATATGAATTATTTTTAGCAACGTAAGTGAACAGCAAGGGAGTTGACTGCTACATGTTTCATAGCAAATAATTTTCCAAAGAACCAATAAACATTTCTTTTATGCATATTTAATAATCTCAAATTTTATGAAAAATGTGTCGAAGTTTAAGTGTATCTATGTGTTTGCTCTTCTCTATCTTTTGCTTTTTACTGCTTCCTTCCAAGTCTATAATACTTTTAAGCGATGTATTAGTTATTTTTTGCTCATTGCTGGAACAAATACCCAACACTCAAAATAAAGGAAGGAAAGGTTTATTTAGCTCACAGTTTGTGGAGGTTTCAGTCCATATTCGGCTGGCCCAAGGCTGAGTGGAACAGAGCAGAGAGCATCCAGTTCATGGCGGCGGAACAGCAACAAAATGGTGGCAGAGGTAGCCAACCAACACGGCAGCAGAGCGACAGCAACAGCTAGAGCTCTAGTCTATCTCTCTGTCTCTCTTTATATTACATTCAGGCTCTCCGCCTTAGCTCCTGCCCTAGGCTACACCCATAATCCCAGAAGTACTTCCACCCATAATCCCATCAGTACTAAAACCTATAATCTCAGGGGTCATGGATCAAGTCTCAAGCTCTAGAAGTCCCCGCCCAGTGACTCCATGAGGCTTTGGGGGGACAACTAGAAATAAACCATAACAAGTTACTTCAATATAATAACTTACATTGGAGTCACCTGTTCACATTTTCTATTTCCTAAGAGCTGATGTCAAGGAAACAAAGATAGGACTTACTGACATAGGCAAACTGCTTAGGTGAAAAAGATGTACTGAAAAAAAAAAAAAACTATGAGAATAACATGGGTAGATTTATTTCCTTAAAAGTTGTGGGTACACATGCATTGGTAACCTTGAGTATTTGATGTTCCTCATGCTTTATATCAAGTGAGAACTATGTGATACCTTCTATGCTGCATTCTAAAGTGCTCACTCATAAACGAATATGATTCTATATTTTATGCTTCTCCTATATAGTCAATGTGCATACATAACAAATTTTAATGTTTTTGAGTGAAGAAGTTAAATAATAGACTTTTGAATTGACAAACCTCAATTTGAATTCTAGTTGCTAATTTCTTTTTATGGAGTCTTGTCCAAATGATTGAACCATTCTAAGCTTAAGTTTTCTCCTCTGTAAAATGTCATAAATTTGTTATACTTTGGATCTTTAATGTCTAAATTTAATAGCCCAAGCTTGCTTGTATGTGCTAGACATCAGTGGATGTCCACACTTGCAGGTTTGGAGCATCATTCAAGTATTAGATAATTACTCTATCAAGTGCTCCTGTCTATAGGTCATTTGCATGCATGTGAAGTTTAGTTTTATGTGTGTAGAGGACTAAGATATAATACCGAGTTGTTAAGTCAAATAGTCATCTAAGTGTTACTTTACAAATATTTTATACATGTGGTTAACATCAACAAGTGGTTTCAGTTGCAAAAGTTATCCGTTTATGTCAGTAAGCCTTGTTCAATCAATCAGGATTTTAAGAGCAAAAACTGAAGTTTTCTGAAGAGCAGGAAGAAAAAAATATCTTAATGAAAACTGAAGCAACACCAACCTGGGCTTCTAGCTCTGTGGTCTGACCTATAAATCTTGAAATGATCAGTCACTGTAATTATGTGAACCAACTCAATGCAATTTCTCTATTTGTGCTCCCGCATCCTATTGTTTGTGTTTATCTGGAGAACTCTAACTAATTAAATGTCTAACCTAATTAAGTCAAGTAAAATCCCTTATAATTTTCCTGATGACAGGTAATGTTAATTATGGTTATTCACATGCTTTGAGCCCAAGCAGTATATTGCTATATGAGGTAAAGCCAATATGTAGAATAATTGCCACCTCTAAATAGATACATTGCTCAGGTTTGAGTTAATATTTTGTATTACTTCTTCAGAATCAGAGCATATGATATTAAGTGCCAACACAGAGCCCTAGATGCTAATAATTTCATAACATTACAAACCTGCAAGTGTGGACATCCACTGATATTTAGCACATGTAAGCAAGCTCTTAAATTTAGGTACAAATGTTCTAGGTTGAGATGGACCTCTAGACCCTGACACATAGAGCTGTCATGGAGTCCAGTCTTTGTAGTTATATATAACAAAGAACCAGGGAATGATTAGGAAATCCAGGCATAAAATCATCTTATAATTTTCTTTTAAGGAAAAAGAAAACTGGCCTTTTCATGTCAACAGGGGTGAATTTCAACCTATGTTTGTATCCAATAATACTCCATAACATCAGATCTAAGGGGAAGAGTTTTCCTTTCTCCTGCCCCAGGATAACTTCTCCATGCGTATTTTGGGTTCCACTCTTTCCTATCTTCTTGGATGTGTCATCCTATCAATTACGTCCTCCACTTTTAACAAGCTTTTCCTTAACAAACCTTGAATAAAGTGTTGGTGAAGATGATGATGCTGATTATGAGAACCTCTGTGAATAAGCAATCTTTAGGTTATTCACAACATATACGAGAAACTAAGTTTAGAGAAGCTGCAATCTCTGATAATAGTTGCTATAGCTGGAAAAGACCTGGTATTCAAAATCAAGCCTTATTGAATTCAAAGCCTTCTCTATTAATTCTTTCTTATTTTACTCAACTTGCTTAAGGATGCTACAACAATAATCACATTGCAATGCATAAAATCCATGTTTTCAGCTTATTTGAATTATGAAGCTTAGCTACAGAACAGTCTGCCAAATGGTTAAAATGAGATTTGTAAAATCCTTATCAATAAATACTTTCACTAGGTCTCTCTTTTTAAAAACTGATTATGGAGCACACAATTTACAGGCAAGACTAAAGAAATAGAAAAGTCTCGAGCAACATTAATAACATGAGCCAACACTTTTACCATCTCCAAAAGAGACCATCTGGCAGATATTCAAGATCCAACCTATAAATATCTATGAGGTCACAGGCAAACTGATGATCACAAACTGGAGAGACAGATAAGTACAGAAAATTACAGATTTCCCCAGGAGGAGAAACTCAGGATTCAAAACCTCCTCAAAGAACTCTTCTGGTGTAATAAGTGCCATATCATAATTGAAAAACTTCTGGAGGCTCACAAGAGACAAGAATGAAGATCAAAACCCAGCAATACCCAAGAAGAATTCAAAACCTGCAACCTGCCCAATGGGAACTAGTGTTGTGCTTGGGAATGAAAACACTGAATAGAAACAAGAGAAGGGGACAACCCCTTTTCTTTCTTTCTTTTCAACTAATTTAATTTTTATTTTTTCTTTCTTTCTTTTTAAAATTTAAAAAAATTTTTTTGTATCCTTTTTTCTCTTTTCTAAATTGCTGGAGAGAACTCCATCCTCAGAAAATTAATCCCATCCCCCAAATTCATAGACCAAGTTCAGATGATCCCTTGCTTACTCTTTCATTCTTCATTTTCTATGCTCTTCTCTTTGCCCAAAGCTTGTGTAGTCATCTTTTGTCCTTCAGCTTTACTTCCAATTCCACTTCAGGTATCTTTGTTTTATACAGAATCATTCTTAAATTTCCTCACCCATCCTACTGAAGGGAAACACTTTATATAAGAGCTCCTAGTTTATAATTGGTTCTGTTATATAAATAGATTTTACTGTTGTGGTTTAAGGTTCAAAACTAATAGTTACCACAGTTTTATGAGTTTCTAACCTTAGCTTGATGCTTTTGTTATTGCTAATTATGCTATGTTAGCTAGGATGTCATGTATGCTTTGTCAGTTGTTCTATCTTCTCTAACGTTATTGGGAAGTGCTAGAGTAATTACCTCACCAGAGTCCAACACCAAAGGACTGTGGACTGAGCCAAACAGACATCAACATTCCACTGTTAATTAATTGGGAATGTAGTTACTTAAGATAGACAAAAATCTAGAACTTCCTAGACACAGAAGACACCCTTGAAGAACAGAATTTTTCCAGAGACACTGCTAGTAGGAATATAGTTATGTACTACAAAAACTTGCAAGGATCAATACAGAAAACAAAATAAAAAATTCTTGAGATAAAATATGATAAGATGAGAAAGAAAATGCAGTCTTAGACCTATAGCCCACCCAGAAAAATTCTAGGAGACATCAAGAGAGAGGAAAATGAAAGATACACACAAAATTTCTAAATGATAACAACTGAAGTAAAGAAACAAATCTGTGAGACTATAGAGGAAATTAGATCAGAAATAATTGCTCAGATAAAAAAGGAATTGACCACCATAATGAAGGAATTGCTCAGAAAATCTCGAGCAGACATAGACAAAAAATAGCAGAACATAGGAAAATGATGGAAACCTTGACTAAACAATATAGGATCCAGACTAATAACAAGAAAATTAACGATATCATTGGATTGGATTCAGACTAATAACAAGAAAATTAAAGATATTATTGAAAGCAGTCAAAATCACTTGAATAAAACCACTTGAAGATAGATTTTCAGATATTCAAGACAGGATCATGTCTAGTGATCATGAGAGGAATAGTCTTTTAGAAATAACAAAGAATCAGGAAATAACAGTCAAACAGCTGCAAGATGATGCAAAGAAAAATAATATAAGACTTAGAGGTGTCAGTTAAAAAGCAGTCATTAACACAAATGATGAAATACTATTTACAGAAGCAATAGTAGAAAATTTTGCAAGTATGGGAAAAGAATCTGACATACAGTGGGGCATATAGAACTTCAAATAGCTATGACCAAAATAAATCTACACCCAAATATATAATAACCACAATCCTAGACATTCAGCAAGAGAATAAAATATTAAAACAGATCACCTATGTAGGAAAGCCCATAAGAATCATGGTAGATTTCTCAGCACAAGCTTTCAAATCAAGAAGAGCTTGGAGTGAAGTATTTAGTCTTGAAAGAAAAAAAAACTTCCACCCCCAGACTGTAAACGTATCATTCAAAGTAATGGAGAATTAGCATACTTTCATGACAAAGAAAAACTGAAGAAATTCATGACCACCAAAATAATGCTACAAAGAGTACTGAAAGATATCCCAGAAAGAGATAAAATTCCAAGAATGACAGCAGAAAGAAACAATCATACAGGGAAAGTATCTTAGTTACTTTTTACTCATTATTGGGACAAATACTCGACACTCAAAATGAAAGAAGGAAAGGTTTATTTAGCTCACAGTTACTGGAGGTTTCAGTTCATATTCAGCTGGCCAAGACTGAGTGGAACAGTGCTGAGAGCATCCAGTTCATGGCGGCAAAACAGCAACAATTGGGAGCTGGGGAGATGGATCCGAGGCACAAGTGCCTGCTGGGCAAGTGCAAGGTCGTGAGTTTGAACCCCGGTCCCCCCCAAAAAACAAACAAACAAACAACAACAACAACAAAAAACAGCAACAATGGTGACAGAGGCAGCCAACCAATTAGGGCAGCAGAGCAACTGCAACAACATAAGTCTGTCTCTCTGGGTCTGTTTATATTACATTCAGGCTCTCCATCTCAGCTTATCCGCCTTAGGCTACACCCATAATCCCAGAGGTACTTAGACCCATAATCTCCTCAGTACCAAAACACATAATCCCAGGGATCATGAATCAAGTCTCAAACTCTGGAATTCCCTACCCCATGATTGGATGAGGCTTTCAGGGGACAACTACAGATAAACCATAACAGATAGTAATCAAACAAAGGGGAAAAGCAGGGAGCCAACAGCAGGAAAATAACATGAGAAAGATAATCAGTTATAACCATCAATGTAAATGGCCTCAATTCACCAATCAAAAATAATAGACTGGAAGAATGGATCAAGAAACAAGATCCAGGGCTGGCCAGATATCTCAGCAGACCAAAGTGCATGCTTAGGCAGGTACAGCAATGAGGTTCGATTCCCCAGCTTGCCATGCCAGCCCGGATCCCCAGGTGTGCTCAGATGGTGGCTGAGATTGGGCATGGTGGTATATGCCTATACGAAAATATATAAAAAGAAAAGAAACAAAATCCAACAATATGCTGTACATCAGAGACACATTTAACTCAAAAGTAAATTCATAGACAGAAAGTCAGAGGATTAGAAAACAATATTACATGAGGTAGGAACCCAGAGAAAAACAAGGGTAATTATTCTGTTTGTAGACAATGAGAACTTTAATCCAAGAATGACCAAAGGAGATAAAGAAAGTCGCTGTATATAAAATAAATATGGGAGGACCAATTATATAGGACAAATGCTTTTTTAAAAAACATTTAGTACAAGGTCTGCAGGGTCTCATTACACAGGTTGGACTTGCAGTGATATGCTTGTGTTCAGCCTTCTAGTGATCCAGACCCACACGAGGCTCTGCAGCTGTGCATGAGTGCTTTGTGCTGTGACTGGCACCCTCCCATAAAGACCCCTATCAGGACTGTGAGAACTTTGCTCCAACAGCTGGAAGGCTCCAGGTACACCAAGGGGAGGGGATCATACAGAACTTAGGGGAACAAAACTAAATACAAACTCTCAATTTAGTATCTGCTTAGCTGCACAGACATAATGTTTCCTCTTACTGTCTAAAATATAAACTTATTAGTTACATAAGTTTGCTAACTGCTATATATCACTACTCATTATTAGGGTTCCTAACTATAGTTCTGTAAGTACAAAAATATAACTGCCTTAACCATATAATCTCTCTTAGGTAAGATTTTTGGTAGGTGCTAAGGGTATAACTGCTCCAAAGCTCTATACCAAAGGTCAGAGGTCAGTGCTATACAAAATGACAAAGAGGAGCAAAATGTAATCTCAGCCCCCAAGCCAACCCAGAGCAAACACAGGTGGGAATCACACCATTGAGATCTCAGAATTAATAGTATCTGAGGTAAAGAAACAAATGTGGAAAGGTATAGAAGAAATCAGATCAGAAATAACCTTTGAAGTAAAAAGAAATACCTGAATTAATAACGTCTGAAGTTAAAAAACAACTGCAAATAAGTATAGAGGAAATCAGATCAGAAAAAAACTCTGAAGCAAAAAAAGAAATCTCTGAATGAATAACATCTGAAGTAAAGGAACAACTGCAGAACGGTAGGGAGGAAAACATCTGAAATAATCTCTGAAGTAAAAAAAGAAAGGATAATTATAATGAAAGAATTAATAAATGCTTTTTTTTTTTTTGGTGGAACTCAGGCTGTTGCACTTGCCAGGCAAGCGCTTATTCTACTGAGCTATCTCCCCAGCCCAGTAAATGCTTCTAAAGAAGACATTGATAAAAAATTGGAGGAGAATAGAAAAATGATGGAATTCTTGAATGAGCAATATAGGAAAGAAACAGGTCTTATGAAGCAGCTTCAGAGAGATATACAGGAAAATAAAAACAGTCACAAGCTGGAAACATCATATGAATGAAAGTGAAGAGAGGGTTTCAGATCTTGATGACACAGTTACAACTGGGATTACAGGTACGTTCCACCACACTTAGTCTCAATCGCTTTCTCAGTGTGCCCTGGGGGCTAGGCTGGAATGGCATCCACGGATGGATCGAAGCCAGCTGCTGTGCTCTGTCTAAGCAGGTGCTCTTTAGTCTGCTGAGCTATCTGGTTGACCCTAAGACAAATGTTAATAGACATGAAAAATCAAAGAAGCAACATAATTGTGACTGGGGAGCTTGATATCCTATTGTCACAAAGAAATAGATCAACTAGACAAAAAATCAGCAAAAGAAAAAAAAAAAAAAAGAAAAACAAAAACCCTGAACTGAACCGAATTTGTGAAAGAGTGGACATAGTAGACCTTATAGAGTGCTCTACTCAAGAACTCAGAATATACATCCTTTTCAGATACACATGGAATGTTCTGTAAAATAGACAATACACTAGATCACAGAACATGGTTAAGTAAACGCAAAGGAACTGAAATCAACTTGCGTGTATTATTTGACCATAGTGCAATAAAATTGGAAATTAATGGCAAAGTAAACTGAAAAACTCTGTAAACACATGGAAATTAAATAACACCCTCCGAGAAAACAATGAATCACAGATGAAATTAAATAATATCTATAATTAAATGAAAATCTAAACACAACAATCAGAATCTGTGGGGTACAAAGGAAGCAGTCTTAACAGGAAAATTTGTAGCTGTGAATTGTCATATCAGGAAAATAGAACAAGCACAAATAAACAACCTAATATTTCACCTGGAGCTCTAGAAAAATCAGAGTAAGTCAAGTCCAAATCCCATAAAAGTGAGAAATTATAAAGGTCAGAGTAGAAATAAACACAATTGAGTCTAAGAAAACAATAAAATAATGATGAATTGAAGAGTTGGCTCTATGAATGAATAAATACAGTTGATAAACGGCTAGCCAAACTTATCAAAAAAAAAAAAAAAAAAAAAAAAAAAAAAAAAAAAAAAAAAAAAAAAAAAAAAAAAAAAAAAAAAAAAAAAAAAAAAAAAAAAAAAAAAAAAAAAAAAAAAAAAAAAAAAAAAAAAAAAAAAAAAAAAAAAAAAAAAAAAAAAAAAAAAAAAAAAAAAAAAAAAAAAAAAAAAAAAAAAAAAAAAAAAAAAAAA
>PVJA010027979.1:0-28042 GCA_004027025.1 Myocastor coypus
GAGGAGGAGGAGGAGGAGGAGGAAAAAGGATGGAAGGTTGAAAGGAAGGCAGAGAGGCAGGCTAAACTTTGAAGGCTTCTTCCACCAAAATTTAGGTCTGAGGCTCAGACACATCAATGGTTTACAATTTTTCCCTGGCTGTGCAAGTCTTCTGAAGTGAAGCCAATCTCAAAGGAAGGAAGTGTGAATCTGGTGGGTTTCTAGAGCGGAACAAGAACAGCAGAACTAGAGAGACAGCTACGGCACAAGGAGTGGGGCTGCCAATGACCAGGAACTGCAGCCCCTGGTGACCCGGCCTCGGCTACCAAGCTTGTCCAATCAGGTTTCTCGAACATGGACTTACAAAAAGACAAATTGTACCTAAGTCAAGTAATGAAAAACAAGGTCCTTCATGCTTCCGTGTAAGTAGTTTGTTGGGGTGTTGGATTTTGCAAAGAAAACAATACAATAGAGAACACATATTTTATAAAATTATTTTATATTAAATCACCATAAGAGTCATACACAAAGAGTGTTGAAAATATGTCCACATACTAGAGATAAAAAATGTCTAACTGAACACCTGGATCCCATGTTAATGCCCTGCATGAGTCAAGCTGAAGATGCAGAGCTCATAACAATGGCTCTGACGCATTCAACCAGAGGCCCGGAGCCTATGACAATGTGGGTACCAGCAGTGGGAGCTTTGCTGTGACTATACCAACCACGTGACTCGGGAGCCTTTGGGAACGGCTTGTGGGAAGATGTTGGAAAGGCTTGTGATGTCGCCTGAAACAGTAGCCCTGGAACACCTGTAGCTGTTTCGTAAGGGATTGTTATGGCTGGAGCTCAGCTCAAAAAGCTAATAGAAACTCTGCCTGTAGAGATCAGGCTCAGGGAGTTCCCACTGGGAAGAAGGACTGCGCTGGCTACTCGGCACCAGACAGTGAGCGTTATGGCTGCTACTTGTGCTCTATGGGCTGCATAAGAAGGTTCGAGCCTCACGGTGAGAAGTGAACTGGCTTAGACAAATGTGAAGCATTCTTTGACAGCTAATCTGGAGGTGACAGGAGCAGAACCAAAGGACCTTCCTAAGGACAGCCTTTGGAGCTTGACATTGGAGTTCCGGAGACGAGATGGGAAGGCTAGAACCGCCATGATGGAGAAGAGTTCAGCTGAACCCAAAAGAAGCTTAGAAAAGAGCCCAAAATACTGAAAAGAGGAAGAGGAGGAGGTGCATGACTGCACCAATAGAAAGGCAACGAGTCCACTGAACACACACATGCGGATTTATTACTGAGCTCCATATCCTCTTACTCTTCAGTGTGTCGGCTTTTATACCTGGGCTATGCTGTTCTGATTACTACTGCTTTCTCATAGATTTTGAACTCAGGAAAGAAAGTGTGAGCCACCAGTATTGGCTTTTATTTAGTTTTGCTTGTTTTTTGGTCAAGATTGCTTTGGTAACTTGAGACTTCTATGGTGTTATAGGAGGCTTAAGATTGTTTTACCCCTTTTCTCTGCATAATCACATTGGAGCTTTGCTAGTGACTGCACTGAATCTGCAAGCACAAACTGCCTTTCAGCTAAGGTGCTAAGAGCACAGCAGGAATAGGGCAATCTCTTCAGGAAACGTGGCTGGGAAAACTGGGTAGGTGGAGGCAGAACGATAAAATAGGAACCTGATCTCAGACCATTTCTATAAATCAACCTAAATGGATTAAAGATGTCAGAGTAAGAAGCTAGTATATGATTTCAGGCCCTGAAATGGAGTTGTAACATTACTGAGCAAAAACATGGGAGAAATGGAACCCATTGATCTGGTCAAAGATTTATTAGATGTGATCTTAGAAGCATGAACAATAATAGAAAAAACAGAATGGTAGGATAGCATCTAACCAAAAAGCATCTGTACAACAGCAGAGTCAGATTACAGAGACAACCCTGAGACTGGGGAAAGAATTGCAGACCATATATATGGTAAAGGACTAATATTCAAAATATATTTTTTAAAACGTCAGCTCAATATCAAAATAAATAACCAGTCCAACATGGGCAAATCATCTACATAGGCAATTCTTGGAAGAATCCAAAAATAACAGTGGATATATGGAAATTATTTGTCATTGTTAATCATTAGGGAAATGTAAGTTAAAGCCACAGTGAGCTGCCATCTTACACCTGTTCTGGTGCCACTACCAGTGAGATAAAACATACTGTGGGTGAGCACAGGGAGGAAAGAAACTTGTAAGCCATTGGTGATAGTGGAAATTGACATAGCTCTATTGCACAAAACTGCGTGGAGATTCCTGGGAAAGTTTAAACTAGAACACCCATATTATCTAGCAAACCCAATTCTGGGCATTTGTGTGAAGGAACTGAAATAAGTATGCCCAAAATACCTACACTCTCCCATCCATGGTAGCATCATTAGCAGTAGCTAGAGAAGCAGCCAACCTAAGGTGGACAATCATTTGGTGAATACAGAAAATTAGATGATGATGATGATGATGATGATGATGATGATGATGATGATGATGAAGAAGATAGATAGATAGATAGATAGATAGATAGACAGACAGATAGAGATGATAGATAGTCTGATTAACAGACACACATGCATACACAGAGAACATAGGATGTAAAATATACATACACACAAAAAAATGCATATATATATATATATATATATATATATATATCATGGAACATTTAGCTTCTAAAAAGGTAAAATCTTATCCTTTGTGACAACGAGGATGACAGCAAAGGACATTACATTATATGAAATAAAGCAGACACAGAAAGGCAAACACGGTGTGGATCTCACTTACACGTGGGACATTTAGAAGTTAACCTCGTAGGAACAGAGCGGCCTGACCATTTACCAGAGGCTGGCACCGCTGAGTGGATGGTGGAAGGGGCGATGTTGCCCAGAGGAGATGAAGTTTCAGTTACAGTACAAGAAGTTTTCTTAGAACAAGGAGTCAGCTTCACTGACTTATCGCACAGGTGGTGACTATAATAAATAGCATTGCACTGTAGACTTCAAAATTGCTAAAGCTATGGCTTTGAAACGTTTTCACCACAGAACGACAACTGTGCCACGTAATGGATTCATTAATTTTCTTGGTTTAATCATTCCACAGTATAAACACACAGACAAGCACCATGTTGACATCTTCATATACATATGATCATAACCTGTCAATTCAAGACAACATTGCGCAAGTTTTTACAAAGAAAGAAACACAGGGAGAGAGAAGGGAGAGAGGGAGCGGGGCCCTGAGGGGGTCACAGTGCCCTCCGTGCAAAGATCATGCCAGGAAACTGCAAAGACAAAGTGCGTGTAGCAAGTCCAGTGTGGGGTGAGAAAAGCTAGCACCCTGGGTCAACCTCATATTTTTGAGCACAAGAAACTTAAAGCAAAGGGGGCGAGTGCCTGTGTTCTGCTCTGGTCACGACACTTCCGGGTGTCTGTCAGGCTGTTTGTGCACAGGGGTCTTTGTGCACCTCAGGCCTTGCACTCAACCTCACTCAAGGCCTAGGAGGTCAGGCCCCGCCACTCAGCCAACTGTAAGCACCAAGTGGAGAAGAGGAAGGGCGGAGATCTGCAACACGGAAGCAGAATGGTCATGCAGGCTGCTGCACAAGACCTGAGCAGCACTTCCGGTGTGCTACGTGCACAGCATTCAGTTTTTTCAGTGATATTTTGTGGCTCAATCCGAGGTAGAATACAGCAAACCCTGGGTAGTCAGTATAAAAACACTCGCAAAAGAGAATGAAATCCCTGCTGCAGTCCGAGTAAGACCACAAATGTCAAAATGCTTATGTAAGCAAAAGCACAGTGAAGCCCTCTAACATTCCTCAAACCTGGTAGTCAACAAATACATCGTTTTCAAAGCCTGATATAAACTTACTGAGAGAACAGAAATACTCTTAGGCCGGCGTCTCTCCCAGCCCTGCACAAAATGGCTGATGCTTCCCAGGTCGTCTGGCAGTCCCCTGCCACCACAGCCAAGGTGCAACAGGGCTTGGTAGTTCTTCTGGTAGCCACCCCTGAGACATGGGAAAGTGAGGTGCCAGGTCCATCCGGAAGGGCCACCCCTCAGCCATCCCACGACCCGGAAGCACAAGCCACACAACCCCAAGACTGGGGAGAGATGCTCATGACGCTAGGGAAAGAAAGATCCTGGGCCCAGAGGCTCCAAGTAGGAAGTGGTCATGGCCCCTCAAACTGGCAAAAAAAAAAAAAAAAAAAAACACACACACACACAATAATAATATATGCATGTACATACACACACACAACACGGTGTATCTGACATAGGGCAGTCTTGCTATGATCAGAGGAAACAGCAGTTAGCACGCTCACAGCGAACATTCTTGCTCCTCCAGACAATAGGACAGGAGCAGCTGCCTGACTGTGGCAGGAGAGGGAACAGCGAGCAGCCTGCATGGCCGGCAGTCCTTCGCCAGAACTGGGTCAGCTCAGCTCTGCAGGGAGCACCGCGTCAGCCCCGCAGCCAGACACAGCACGGAGCCTGGAGGCAGAACAGCCCGGGGCAATCAGCTGCCTGCACCAGGCCCCAAGAAGAGTGGGCAGAGAGATGTGTCCAGCTGGAGACTCCTAGAACCAAGGCGAGTGGCCTCTGCCCCTCCTACTGCACCCACAATTCCCTTCCCAAGTTCTCTGCACTTCAAAATAAAGCAGAAGAGCAAGATCCCCGTGCTGGGTCCTGAATAAGCTACTGGCATCTTGGAAGACAGATGCCAAGGTTGTCAGTACTTCACAGTGGAACGAGAGCCAGAGGACAGTCTTCTTACACACACATGGGCACCTGCTCACACATACACACACACATGCTCCCACATGCCTTAACAGATATGCACCAACATAGGCATATGAACATTCACACTTTCATGCACATACAAGCACACTCATGTATGAGCACACACAGAATCATGTACAGAGCTGCTCAGGCACACAATACACCCACTCATATGTGTCACTTGTACTAACAGCGTATCCCTGTATACACACATACACACATGCCCAGACAGGTACACACACATACAAAGCTAGGCAGTATGCATTTGCATATTTGCACACATGAACACTCCCACAAGCACTTTCACACAGACAGGCTCAAACACAGACTCACAGTCACACTCATGCACTCCTGTGCACACTCAGGAGCCTCTCAAGTTCCAGGGTGTGAGCCAGCCTCCCGGAGACCACACAGTCAGAATCTCAGATGAGCTCAGAGTCCGGGTTTCTAAGAATCCTATGAGGACGGGTGCTCCAAGACAGCGGGTCCAGATTTCCAGGCTGCTGTCTCATCAGCAGGAAATGACGCCGGGGAAGAGAGCAGCAGCAGCGGGAAGAGGACTCGGGGCCCAGCACCCTCCCACCAGGCCAGGAAAGCACAAGCTGAGAGGCCCGCCCACCTCTTGGGCACTTGAGGCATACACTTCGCACCTCTGGGTACCAGACACTGTAACAGGTGAATAACCAGAGAGAGACAAATAAATTTGGCTCCCACCCTTATGGCAACCAAGAAGGAGCCAGGTGTCGCCGAATACGATGACATCCCAGAAGCCACTTGACGCTCCCTGTTGGCAAGTGGCTCTGCCATTTGCCTTCTTCTTCTTCTGACCTGGACCATAGCAAAGTATCTTTGTAAGGACTGGAGGAAGGACGTTCATCCTAAGGGTAGACCGCCAGAGGGACCAAGGAGCTGGTCCTAGCGCCTCCCCGGCTTCCTCCCCCCAGCCATCACGGTACAGGAGAAGCAGTGCCACCCCCTGGCTAAGTACGACTCTCTGCTGTCTATCTCATGAGTCCCGCCATCCCTGAGAGCTTGGACTCAGATGCCACACAAAAGGCACTCAATGCTTCTGTCCCAGGGTCACACTAGCATAGCCAGATGGAAGGACACAAACACCAAATTCAAAGTAAGTGTCCACTAGGGAGGAAAAACTGCACCCCCCATCATAGAAAGAATCCAGCAGAGCCAGCCCGCCTTCAAGTGTGTGGTGACAGGGCCCCAGGGCTCAGATAGACCCGGTGGGCAGACGCTTGCGCTATCCCAGAAGACCCAAGAGAATCAACATACAGAGAGACGAGACAGGAAACAGGGGCTCAAAACATTCCCTGCAGGCAAGGCAGCAAGATCTACCCTGCACGCACCCAAGTGTCCACCCAGCACGCGGGCTGGCTCCGTTCTGGCATCACTTGGTTGCAGAGCAGAGCCTCACATAAAGCCTGGGTTGCGCCCCTCCACTGGCCAGGCTGGGGCAGGGCACAGAGGCTGTGTGGAGAATGCGCGTGCACATGGGAAGTCAGATGCCACTCTTTGGCTCCCTTCTTGTCCATAACCATTAGCCTTTCTGCAGCAACACTTCCGGTATATCCCTCGGTTTTCTCCATTGTTTCCCCCTCACGTGCTGCCTGAGAGCCCCTGTAGGATCTCAGCTTGGAGGAGCTACTGAGCAGTCACACTCCCCGTCGTTCCTATCATCGTCCTGTCACCCAGTTGGGAGGGACGCTCTGGTGTGATCGTTGCACGTGAGAACTCAACCACCAACCCCAGCCCAGCCAGGGGAGGGCATTTCCTAATTAAACAGACCACTGTGTATTTCCCTATCTGTGCAAGAGCAGGGAAGAAGAAGCGCAGCACAGAAGAAACCCACTCATGAGGTCCATATCTCTGGATATAAGCTGCCAGTTCCAACGTGATGAGCCTTGTGCCAGCCCCGAGTCAGAGGCCAGGCCAGCAGAGAGAGACACAAGGCTGGGACATGAGACCTCGCATAGGGGGCCTGGGCTACTGGGACACAAGCACGAGACTCTAGAGGAAGGTAGCAAGGCTGCACTCTAGACCAGGACTTCTCGGCTTTTGTCCAGCTGAGCTCTTAGCTGATTAAGTGGTGCCCGCTAAACAGGATAGGGCAGCTCCTCTTGAAGCTCACTGATGCAAACACCTACCTTTTCCAGAAACACCCTCTCGAACGTGTCCAGAAACATTGCTTTCCCATCTAGCAAGGCTTCCTTCTACTCTGTCAAGCAATCAGCCAAAATGCATCACCACACGCTGCTCCAGTGCCTTGGGGCTTCCAGAAGGAAGCATCAGAAAGCCAGTCATCCAAACTCTCGCATCAAATTAAATGTGACTGATTGTAGCCCTCACTCTTTGCTGCCGCCATGGAAGGTGGCCCTCTGCCCTGTGCCACTCAGCCTTGGAGCCAGCTGAGTATGGACTGAAACCCCTAGCAACTACCACAGTCATCTTCCTGAAAGATAAAGTACAACGTTCTTGGCCTCTCATCATTGGAAGAAGTGTTGCTGGCCTTCCGGTTTGATCGTTATAATCATCCTATTCAAGCGTGACTTTTTTTTAGGGCTGAGGAGATAGCTCAGTAAAAATAAGCACTTGCCTGACAAGCAGAAGGGCCCGAGTTCAATCCCTGGCTCCGAAAAAAAAAAAAAAAATTCTCAGAAGGAAATACCAGCAGCTGAACTTGGAGAACATAAATGAGAAGGGCCCAGCTGACAGAAGAAGATCCGCTCAGCGAAGACAGTTTAAGAGCTGCCTCTTCATCCATTGGGATCCTTGAACTTCTGGAAGCTTGGTGTTGTCCTAGTTACCTTGTCCTTAAGATGACTGAAAGCAGTATTGACTAAATCATAGAATAATGTTTTTAAGCATACATTATCCTAGGAGTACCTATACATTGCCAAAAATGAAACTTGAGAAACATTTGTTATTAAAATAAGTGGTTTGCTTTAATCAAAAATAAAAGTGACTGTATGTGTTGTAAAATTAATAAAACAGATCTTCCCACTTCAGAATTCACGCTAAGCTTGACAGTCTCTTCACTGACTCTTCGTACGGAGAAAGACCAAGTGCATTTTCCACTCCTTCTTAAGACTACCAAGATGCTTCCGGTAATCCTCATCTTCCATAGCACCAGGAGCTCCCCTGTATTTACTTCCATATTGCCCTCACGGTGGTAAGTCTGGAGAAATGCTCCCAGGATATTATCTTGCTGAAGATCTATTTTTCCGTGCATACTCTTCCATGTCTGCTGCAGTCTTACTTTCACCCCCCCTTCACTTTTCTGAAAGAAAAACAAACTGTTGCGCATTTGCCTTGCAACCTTCACTCATCGAACCGTCCTGATGACCAGCATGTACAACAAACATTTGTACCTCTACATTCCCCAAGCAGTACATCAGCATCTCCCATTTCTGAGGGGAAAGTAATGACAACTGAACGAAGACTGTACCTTCACACCTGTCACGTGTTTGCTGGGATACCTCCGCAGAGCAGCTGACATCTTGCCATGGATGGCCGCAGATGCTGCTCAGAGAGCTACAGCGATCAATGTCTGCCCTGCTGGGTTTTGGACTTGCTTTGCTCCCAGTCTTTGGAACCCTTGTTTGTAACTTTGAAATGAAAACCTTTATCTTATGACATTGGATGTTGGAAGTGTTCAACTCTTCATCTGTACAGGAGCTGGCAGCTAAGGGTTCGCCTTAGGTCTTGAAGGAGACTTCGGACTTAGACTTCTTACCAGCGCTGAAAATGTTAGGACTTTGGCAACTCGTACAAATGAACTAAATCCCTTTTGCATAAAGGAAAGTGCATGGGGGTGGGGGGACAAGGGCTTGTGTCCTGGTGTCCCCTGAAACCTTCACGCAGCAGAGGAAGGTTTTGAGGAAGTGGCTGGATCTAGAGCGTGCAGTACTGAGTATCTTATGAAACTGCTAGAGAACAGATCTTACTGTATGCTATTCAAAACTAAAGAGAGAGCGGTGCTCAACCAGTAAATGACATTTGGTTCTGTGGAGGAAAAAGATTTTATGGAATTTGTGTTCCTGTCAGGCATACATTCCCAATGAATAACTCATCTGTTTTATAAAGTTGAATCCACAAGTGTTTAGTATCTGGTCATCTATGATAGGTATAACTGATTAAAGTTTAATCAATTAATTAAACAACCAAAAGGTTAGTGTGCAAAGAAATATAGCATGAAAAGACAGTAAATATGCCAATGCAGTTATTTGGGAATTAACAAACTTTCGAAGGCCACCTCCTCTGCCATTTGGTCTCTCTGTCTTGCTACATGTGAACGCCACTCTCAGAAATGTAACCAAGAATGTAGAGAGGAATCAAAATTCAATTAAGTCTTTTAAGACAAAGGGCTTAAGTGAGTCCTGCATCTCCATAGATGAAGGTTCAGAAGAATAAAAGGTCAAGATAGTGGTTTAAATTCTTGTGTTTATAAACTTGAAAACCAGAAAACTTTACCACTACACAAATTTTGTTTTCCATACCTACTGGAAAAAGAAAATACTTTCATGAGAAGAAATTGGCCTTGTGCTTTTTTCATACCAATGACAAAATAAGAGAACTCAAACCCAGAAGGTCTAAGTGACAGATAAATGGATTGGGCTGTAGAAACAAAAACAAAAAAATAAATTCTGTGACTTTAAAAATGCAAACATAGGACGAGGTGTTCAGCTCAGTCATAGAGCACTCGCCTGGCATGAATGGGGTCTTAGGTTCAAGATTTCACCCTGAAAAACAAAATCTAACTTTATAAATTAAAGAAGAAAAACATTACTCATCCACCTCTCCTGCTCCCAGGCACTAAGGCCAAAGCACAGGCCCCCGAGTCAGGCAGCTGGATGGGCACTGGCACTGGCACTGGCACTGGCACTCGCTGGCCTTAAGCTCGGCTGCAAAACACAGCGTAGGCACAGCTGTCCCTCAGGATTGATGGGCACCCCAAGGGTGGGTGACACAGAAAGTCCTCAGGAAAGGCCTGCCACGTGGCCAGCTTTGATAGCCAACATTGGATGAATTTATCACGTCATCCTCCTGGGAGGCTCCACACAGCTGAAGGACAGAGGCTGTCTGTCGCTTACAGTCATCACATCCTGACACCAGAAGTCCGAGATGTTCCTGCCCTCGGTCACCTCCAGACACAGGTGCTACTCAGCTGGTACATCCTGCTGAGAGCTTAGCTCTACATTCCAGAATCTCCATTTGCAAATCTTTAACTGAGAAGTCTTCATTACTTTAATTGAGATGTCCTATCTTGATCATCAAAGTAGGCTTGACCTAGGAAAAAGGGCAAAGTCCTGGGTCAGCCAGATAGCTCCGTGGAGTTAAAGCACCTGCAAGCTAGCACAGAGGCCAGGGGTTCGATCCCCAGGCCTGCTGTCCCGGCCTCACTCCAGAGGCAAACTGAGTTGGCAACTGAGACTGGGTTTGGTAGTGCATGCCTGCAATCCCAGCTCTTGGGAGGCTATAAACAGGCAGATCACTTTGAGTCCAATCCAGTAGTGAGACCCTGAACACCCTATCCCCATGCACCCTTCCCTAGAGCACACACAAAAAAGAACAAAGTCCCAAGAAGAAGACGCCCTTTCTGGTTCATCCACCCCGACCCCAGACTCTCCCTTCTGCTGCTTGAGTTACCAGCACATGGGCTCCTGGGGTCCTCCTGGGATCCCCATGCATGGTTCCACTACCCCAGGCCCTTTGAGCCTTGGAGTTGTTGCAGCAGATGGGTAGGAGAAAAGCTGAACATCTCATCTTTAAATTTTTAGGAGTGTATGTTTGCAGTATAGAGTGACCACGTTCACCCTAGAGAACTGGATACAGATAATGCGCTCCCCTTCCCTGCCTGTCCTCCCATCTCCTCCCCCGGGTCCTCTTTGTACCACCACAGTCGGTCTCCCTAGCAATGACCACCCCCTCTTTCATTTTGTGACACCCAAGTCATAGAAACAACTTAGAAGCCCACCGACAGATGAACGAAGTTCTAAAATGCTGAGTTTTAATTGCTATAGGAAAACGGACAGATCTGAGATCATAATGCTAAATGATCTAAACCAGACACGGAAGGCTAAATATTAGATGGTTACTCTAATGTAAGAAACCCCAGACACAAATAACTGAAAGAGCAAAATTAAAGAGACATGGCAGGACCCAGCTGGCAGTTCCATGAGTTTCTCAAGGCAGAGCACCAACCCACTGGGGCAGAGCACCCGCGCGCTCCTAGGCTGGCGCTGCCCCAGCTCCGGCTGGGGAGTGACAGCTGTTAGCAGGACGCAAATCCTACCAGCTGGCATGCTGACAAGCTAATAAAACAGACTAGGTAAGTGGAAAGGGCTGGCACATCCGTCGGTGCATTGAGGGCGAGAGAATGTGGACGGGCTCCTAGACACAGACCACGCTCAAAGGACGGTGGTAGGAGCAGGAAATTACTGATACCTGTTATTCAAGATGGGCTCTGGAGATTAGGCCAAAGGCCTTTGGTCTCAGCGGTACGTCACATGTTCTAAATCATTTAGGGATCTCCAGGGAATTTATTTTTACAAAGCACTGGAAGAATCAGTCTGGAGGACCTACCATGCATTGGAGCGAGGGGCTGGGGAGGCTAAGGGTAGAATTCGTATCTTCCCCAACCTTAATCCTTCAAGCTTTACGGTGCACGTGAGATTAGGAGGTGCTGAATTTTGCCTCTCACTTTAGAGAAACAACAGAACTTATCTTTGGAAGCATTGCCTGGCTGTCTAGCTGCAGGGTCAAGGCACAGGAGGGTGTTGGTATTTTGCTAAGGACAGAAACATAGCTCAGGGCCTTTGTGCTCCTGTAATTATTAAGGACTGAATGCGTGTGCCCCAATCTACATAACAGTGTCAGAGGGTGGGGTCTTGGAGAGGTGCTTAGATCCTGAATGTCAGAGCCTGCCCACATCAGATTGGTGCCCAAAGGGGAAAGACATAAGATATCCTGCTTCTCTCCCTGCCCCCTGCCAGGTTGAGGGTGCAATGGGAAGGCATCTGTCTGCAGTCAGTACTGGCCTTCACCACGGCCCATCCACGGTCTTGGATGTGGCTTCCGGCTCTGAGAAACAAGTGTCTGGCCGCCAGCCCATGGTGCACTGCTGTAGGGGCTTAGGTGAGGAAGAGAGTAATGATGAGCCCACGGCTCTCTCCAGAAGGAAGAGGGCTTGGCCATTGGGTATCCAGCATCAGAAAACGGACAGGGGCATTTCTGAGGGCATTATCTGATGTCAAACACTCGTATCTACTGCCTCTGCTGAGGGCAGGAAGAAAGAATGCCAGGTGTAAGAAGATTTTTGTCCCAGGCTTGCTTCTGTGCCAGCAGCAAACATGGAAGACCCCATGAGGCTTGGCCAGCAGCTGCTAGGAACAGAGATTCTGGCAAGCCAGGGTCCCATGGTGCTGCAGGGACTCCTCCCCATATTGGTGAATGGTGCCATCAGTGCTGGTGGCAACTGTGACGCACAGTGACCGCGGGTCGCATTTCCACTGCAGAATCCCAGCCTTCTCTGGGAAGGGCACCAGCGTCCTGCGGCGGCTGTGAGCTGGCCACTCAGCACGTGGGTGAAGCAGCAGAGACCTCGTCTCTCAAGGTGGTGGAGACAGCAAGGTCTAGACCAAGGAGTCCACAGGGCCACGCTATCCCCAGAGGCTCCAGGGAGGCCTTCTATCTCTTGGCTTCCAGCAGCTCATGGCATTCCCAAGCCCCTTTGCAACTACGCTGCTCCAATCCCCTCTACACATGGCCTTCTCAGAACAGCTGCGCTGGATTCGGGGTCCACCGGATGACCCACCTAGCTGCAAACTCAAAGCCCCCCTTTTCCAAAGAATGTTGCATCAGAAGCACCATGTGTCTGCTTTATTTTTCCAAGGAGAAGTGACATCCAACCCACAACACCTACTAAATGAAAGGGGGATTTAGAAATTAAGTGCTCACAAAATCACTCCACTGGATCGGTAATGAAGCAGATTCCTGTTTAAGCATCAACAAAAAGCTCTCAAGGCAACACACAAGCAAGAGAGCTCCTCCCCCTGCTGTCACTACCCTCCTCTGCCATGGATGGGTCCCCCCAGCCAAGCAGCAACCCTGGGTCTCCCTTCCCCCAAGCTGCTGGATCCACACTGTCTCAGGGCCAAGCTTGAAGCCGAGACCTTATGTGCAAAAGGCTTAGGAAGACGTGTTTTCCGATTTCCAATCTGAGCATAAGGTGAAGGCTGGAGATCCAGGTGAGGACTTCGGACCCTCCATCCCCCTGTACGCATGCCGGACTCCAAGCGGCCAGCAGAAGCCACTGGAGATTCTGCCGAGCAGCAGCCAGGAAGGACTGCTGAAAGGCATAAAGCTTTCTCAAATTTTAGGATGCAGAGACTTAAGCTCGTCTGGGGAGCAAGCTTAACAGTGCAGCCCCAAATTTAGAATAGTGATGAACTGGAGGAATGAATCAATCCAAGAAAACTGGCTGGAGAAAGCAAAGTTAGCAAAGAGGCGAAGCCCTGGGACTCCACCTATGGGCTCGCCAAGGCCTGCCTGGATCCACTCACACCTACATGCTCCCCGGGGCTACACCTGCATCATCTAATGGCTCGCCGCTCTGCGAGGAGAGTATTGCCTGGATGACTGGCACAACAGTGCCCAGGAAGACAGGTGATGATGCAGGCTGAGGGACCGAAGGCAAGGATCCGCTCCTCCAAGCCGGTCCTCCATGGAGCTCTGCCCTG
The DNA here is from genome assembly GCA_004027025.1 of Myocastor coypus. Classification (NCBI taxonomy): domain Eukaryota; kingdom Metazoa; phylum Chordata; class Mammalia; order Rodentia; family Myocastoridae; genus Myocastor; species Myocastor coypus. The sequence continues at coordinate 13,562 of PVJA010027979.1, forward strand.
CTAGAGAGAAGGGTGAACCTGAGTCATTCGTAGAAAAATGGTGCAGCCTGAGACCCTGATGTTAAGCGAACTAAGTCAGAAGCACAAGCTTCAACACTGCAAGGCTTCTCTAATAGGAGAAACTCAAAGTATAGAGAGCAAAGTAAGAAATATAGGAAGCAGAAGCTAGAAAGGCTGCAAGGGAAGGGACCCGACGGGCAGGAGAGGACAAGGGACCCTAAAAAATCTGAATATACAGCAAGTGCTTGAACTGACACTCACAATAAATGTGAACTTTGTGCATCACAAACATGTAGACTAGAAGACATCCCAGACATAGAAAGCACACACACACACACACACACACACACACACACACACACACCCCTACGTGGCTTCAGTGATTGCATTCAGATGGAGACAACAAGAAGTGGCCTTCTGTGTTCCTCAGCATCTTGTCTTTAAATATGTATTTATTTTGGCAAGCACAGGGGCCAGGGTTCAATTCCTGGTCCCTGTGCCAGCCCAGCTCCTGGGTTGAGCTGAGCCAGCAATGGAGTCCAGGCATGATGGCACACACCTGTAATCCCAGTGCTGGGGAGGCTGAAAACAGGAGGATCGCTACGAGTCCAAGAAACAAATACATAAATGAAAAAACATCAAATTAAATATGTATTTGAATTTCCAAGCCAGGGCCCAGCTAAGAAAGAACACGCAGGGATCAAAAACCCCTAAAACTCTAAGTGTGCTGGAGAAGACTCAGGCTCCCAGAGTTCCTGAGGGACTTCAAGTCCCCTTCCCAAGAGGGAAGGCTCTGGGCCCGGCAGGGTGGCTCAGTGGTCTAAAGCATTTGCAGGTGACTACAGGGACTGTGGTTCGATCCCTGGCACCACATGCTGCACCAGCCCTGCCCTCAGGGCAGGCTGAGCTGGCCACATAAATAGATAGACAGATAGATAGATAGATAGATAGATAGATAGATAGATAGATAGATAGATAGATAGATAGATAGAGGGGCTGGGGAAACAGCTCAGTAGAGTAAGCGCTTGCCTAGCAAGCGTAAGGGCCTGAGTTCAACCCCCGGTTCTGCAAAAACAAAAAAAAAAAAAATGATAGATAGATAGATAGATAAACAAAAGTTAGAGAGAGAGAGAGAGAGAGAGAAGGCTCTGGTATGGGAACTCGCAGGTGGAACCTTCCAGACTTCCTGGAGGTGGAGCCACCAAAGACGCATATCGAATAGGCAAGAGAGACACATTACAGCCTGGAGCAAAAACTGGGGAGAGAACAGAGACCAAACTAAAGAACGTTCCCCTCCAAGTAAATTAATTTATTCAAATGCACCTATGTGACTCCAGGTCCCATAGACGATCGTAAAGCTTTGAGATGCTTTCACAAGTGTCTGGAGATGTTTGGAAGCTTCTGGATTTTCAGTTCTTAAGGATGGACATGAAAACACATATCCTGGGCTTTGCGCTCTTCCCCAGGAAACTCTAAATGAATGGAACTACTGTTAAAAGACTCGGGTCTCGCACCTCCGTCATTGCTAAAATCAAGTCCTTAGTCATCACTCTCATTCCCTAAGACTCCGTTCTCATTAAACCACTGATGAAAAAAAGCAAGTATTCGTGTTGCCTCTTCTCAAATGACTATATGTTCCTGCCTCAGTGGCCTTTGCTTCTTGGCCTTGCCGGCCCACGTATCACTATGCCACCCACAAAGGACTCACGTCACAAGATGCTGTCACCTGTGCTATCAGTGGTACCTGGAGCTCAGCTTCGATCTGCAGCTCACCAACCCCAGCCCAAGCTGGCTTCTGGATGTCGTTGTCCTGAGGATCATGTTGAGAAAGCAGAGAGGCCCTCGGCCCTAGAAGGAGGACACTGGGTGTCTCAGCTTAAGTCCTCTCCTTTCCAGCTGATCTGGAGTGGAATTCTGGAGGCTCCCAGGTAGGTCCTCACCTGTCTGCTCCTGCTCCTGCCAGAGCTGATGACAGTACTGGGGGACCAGAGACTGCCCTTATTCCCCACCGCATCCTTCCTCCCTCGGGGCCCTCACCTCGGGGAGAAGTTCCCTCCCTCAGGGCCTCTCCAACAGCCATAGCTCTCTGAATGCTCTGCTTCTGGGACACCTGCCTTGGCCCCTCCTCTGTCACCTTCATCTGCCTGCAGGGTTCAGTTGTACTCACTAGCATCTGGAATTTTCTAGCTATTTACTCTTTATGGGCCTGCGATCTCCTCCCTCCTTGGTGCACCCAGCACCCAGGGAAGTTCATGGTTGGCTCATGTTTCCTTGAAGCAATGAATGAGGACTGCCTTTGCTTCCAGGCTCTGCTAGACTCTGATCCTCCCTTGTGCCTCTCCAGTAGCATGACACAAGTCACAGTTTCTTTGACATTTAATCTGACAGCTTGAGCGCCATTCCCCTTCCAAGAGGATCACAGGCATGAAGTTGAAGTTATAAACCTCTCAAATACCTGAGCTCAGCTCCATGCCCCAGGCCTAGAGAAGCTCAGACGGGGGAGATGCCCCTACCAGGAATGTCTAAGGGTATGGCTGGAAGTACCGCTCTCAGCCTGGGACATTCCAGGGGCTGGTGACCGGTACCCATTGCCCTGTTTCTCTGGGACTCCAAGGCCTCCCTGGAGTGGTGCTGGCACAGAAAGGCACAGCGTGGACAAGGCTGAGGATCCCAGGCACCCACGCGGGCACTTTAAGCACTGTAAAGAGGGCTCCCTACCTCCAGAAACGCACTTCTGCTGGTTAGAGTCCCCTCACTTGTGCTGCTGCTCCAGCCACGGGCACCGCTGTCCCTATCATGCATCCTGTACCCCTGCCATTTCCTCCCTCAGTCTCCCCAGTGCTTGCCAGTCACCCCCTGGGCCTCTTTCCTCAAGGTCTATGGATGACACATCTTCTGGAAGCGGAGCTCACCCTCAGCACCTCTCCCTCCAGCGCTGATGCCACCCTCTGCCAGTAGGATGCCAACCCTACCCCTCTGCCCTCATCAGGCACCAGGAAACAGGGGCGCAAGGCCGTGTTTCCCGTCTGCCTCGTGGCGTGGCACGCTCTGCTGCTGAGAGGTGAACATCGCTCCCTCCCTCCCGCCTCACTGGGTCTGCTGAGTAATTGTCACCAGCAGTGAGTCGCTTACTCACCAGCTTCTTTCGGCGGTGCCCTTATGAATATACAAGAGGTGCAGCCTCCGGCCTAATGAGGAGTGAGAAAGAGGCTTCAAGCTGCACATTAGAGAGATAAACGAGCCCTTCAAGGTATGTTAATGGAGCCCTTCCCTACCGCATTGCATCCCGCGCCATCCTTCTAGCCCCGCTGTTCTGTCAGGGGTCCTCTGCGTTATGTTCCGCCTCAGCTTGCAAGGTGTCTTGACCTTAGTATAAATCAGAGAGCGAAAAAACTCCCCTAGGAGACTGAAAGGAAACGCAACTGAGACTCTTACAGGAAGAGCGGAGAAATGGAAAGCCTCTGAATTAAACATCACAGAGAGACGCCTGGGCTCTCTGTCACTCGGCATTTGGGAACCACGTCTTTGCAAAGAAAAAAAAAAAAAAAAAACAAGTTGTTAGTAAGGGTTTGAAGAATTTCCTATATGACTTTTACTGAAACTATAGAGAAATGACTGTGCAAGCAAATTTATGTTCATTTTAATTCCAGAAAATACGATCCCCAGGGCCACATGCTGGGGCTTGGACTCGGATTGAATGAGTGTCCTGCTAGGAGCCGGTCTTCACAGGAGCAGAGATGCAATGAGGGGGTCCTTTAAGATGCGAGGCCTTGTGGGAGGGGTTTGGCCATTGGCCCCACCCCTGGGCGGGGTCAGTGTGGTTCTGGAGCCCAGGGAGAACCTTCGAGAGCCAGGGGTCCTAAGCAGAGCCAAGCGCGCCTGAGCCCCTTCAGCCTCCTGCCTCACCACGATGAGAGGCTGAGCTGACAGGGCTGCGGGATCTAGGACTTGCAGCCTGCCCAGCTGTGAGCGTGATAAACACACCCCTCGGCTCTCCCAGCACCCAGTGCTGAGGGCCGCAACAGGTAATGAACTCGCTCACCTCCACACATCTTTCTTCCTTCTTTTTCTTTTTAAATATTGCATCGTTTCTCTTGCATGTGAAACCCAAAATATAAATAAAGAGCAAAATAAAATATTGACAATAGTGAACAGGGGGATAGATTTTTTTTTTTATAGATGAGAAAGGGACTAGGAAATTGGGAGAGGGGAATAGAAATGGGACGTAAAAATGATTAAGGGGCCGGCCAGATAGCTCAGCAGACAAACGCGCCTGCTTACGCAGAGTGCAGCAGCCAGGGTTTGCTCTCCAGCGTGCCGTGCAGGCCCTGCTCCCAAGGTGCACTGAGACAGCAATGGAGACTGGGCATGGCGCGGGCCGTAATCCCAGCGGTTGGGAGGCTGAAAACAGGAGGATCACCAAGAGTCCAATCTGGGTAGTGAGACCCTGTAGACCCCGTAGACTCTGCGCTGAATACATTTTTAAAACATGATGAAGATACGGTGAATGCACTGCGCCAGCTCCTCGTGATAACTGCGGCTCTCACACCCTGGGAGCACGTTCTCACTTCCTGCAGGTTTCGCTTGCTTGCTCGCTTGCTTGCTTGCTTCTTCTGCTTGACCCTCCTCCTACTCCTCCTTTTCCTCCTTCTCCCCTTTCTCTTTCTGCTACTCCCTCTTCCCCCTCCTTTCTTTCTCTTATTTTCTTCCTTCTCTCCCTCCTCCTCCTTCTTCCTCTTCCGCTCCTCTCTCTCCTACACCCTCATCTTCTCTCCTCCTTCTTTCTCTCCCTTTCTGCTATCATCGTCTGCTGCGACTCCCTGATCTCTCTCAAGTGCACTTCATTTGTTTCTACTTCTTCCTCCTCTCTCCTTGTTCGCCTAGCTGGAACCAGCCACACAACTCTTGGGGCCCAGTGCAGAATGAAAACGAGATGCTCCTTGTACGAAAATGTCTATGAATTTCCAGGCTGCAGAGGGTCCTTGTGGGCAGAAGCCCCACAGGACAGCTCGGCACCCAGCCCCGGTGCTGTCTCTTCTTCCCGGCTTGCTGCACCTGTTCACTCAGACTTCTCTCCACCTTCCACCGCACCTTGTCACACACTGGTTCTCCACAAAGAAAGAGAACAGAAATGGAGATGATCCTGGGACACAGGTCACAACACCTGGCATGAGAGCTCCTGAGGTCAGCAGCACGGGCTCTTGGAGGACACAAGCCAGCATCGGTGGCTTCCCCCATGGCCCTATGATACTTTCTTCCTTTGTTTGTTGTTTGCAGAGCTGGGAAGAAGCATAGGCTTTGCACACCCTGAGCAAGCCCTCTCTCTCTGAGCTACATCCCAGCTCATGCTCTCTTCTGCGTGCAGTGTTTCTCTCTGAGCTGCTGTATCTGTGCTCACTTGGCTTCAGGCCACAAGCCAGATTTCCACATCTACCTCTATCACAGTTCAGCATGACCAACCTTTCACTCCAGGGAAGCTGAGGAACCGGCCTACACTTGACTCACCTAGCCATCCGGGCATTTGGCTGAAACCACCCAGAGTCACGTCATGCTGAGCCTTGGTCCCATCTGTTTCTCAGCAGAGCCCAGGATCCCAAAGCTATATTTTAAATAAGGCTTTGTCTGTGCTGGACCTTTGAAAGTTCAGCGTTAATACCACTCAGAAGATAAATGTATGCAGGCTCTCTGCTCCTAGCAAATGAACTTTACAATTCCCAGCATCACCAGCCATGCATCTGAAGCAGTTGTGTGTGGCCATCACAGTCCTCAGCTAAGGCCCCCACTGTGAGTCTCCAGCATGGCCCCTGACACCGCCATCACCATCACCATCGCCCCCTATGGTGGCCTCTGGCTCTCCACCTCCTGCTAGACTTGTCTGGGTGAAGGATGAAGGATGCTGAGGAGGGGAGGAGCCAGTGACCTGGCTCCCAACAGGATGCAGAGGCTGGAGTAAGGGCCACCACCACTGCCTTCTGTCCTCACACCAAAGGCTGCAGACACTCAGAAGCAATCTGGAGTTCAGGCCATAGGTGCAGGATTCTGTAAGGGTCCAGAATCCAAAGGCACGTCTGCAGTGAAGCCCAGGTAAAGCCCAACATCTCTGTCACACAGTCCTGAGGAGCACGAGCCCTACCTTCCCAGGTCCCTCTCTAGCCACTCTTCCACAACAAAACAAGCCCAGCAGATGCAAAGAAAACAAGAACAGATTCCTGCCAACCTCCTGGGCCCTCTCTATTTCCTGGAGCGCAGCAATGAAGTGCCGTTCTCCTCAAATGAGCTGGAGAGGGGATGTCTCTCTCTGTCATAAACATTTGCTGAAAACAGTCTGGGGAGATTGCAGAGAGGGTGCAACGTGGCTATTTTTACCTCACAAATGAGCTCCGCAGCATCTAATTTTGGCCTCGGCTCACTCTTGCCAATGAAAAGAAAACTTCTTCCTGGTGTTGGCCTCCAACTGGGACACAGGCGGACACAACCAGCCTGTGGTGAGGCCCCCACTGTGGCCGCTGGTCTCCTTGGTCCATGATGCCACAGCAGTGTCCCAGGATAGCTGGACACTGCAGAGGGCTATGTGTTGGATACCTGGGCTGTCTCTGGGAGGAGTGGGGGGGGAGGTGAGAAACCCAACTTCCTGCAGAACAACTGGCAACAGGCCCTGGAAGGAAGAGAAGCGAGGCCTTAAAATGATTTAGAGGGAGGCTCTGAGGTGTGAAATGTTGACTTTTAAAAGAATATAAGGGTAAAAAAATTAATAATTAATTAATTAATTAATTTAATTAAATAAAAATAAAAGAATATAAATAGGCAGCATTGCTAGTGCTGAAAGTAACAAAAGCCATTATCTACCTGTTATGGTTTATGTGTAGTTGTCCCCCCAAAGCCTCATGCAGTCATTGGGCAGGGACTTCTATAGATTGAGACTTGACTCATGAGTCACTGGGATTATGTGTTTTAGTGCTGATCTAGACTTTGAGACTTGATCCATGATCCCTGGGATTATGTGCTTTAAGTACTTCTGGGATTATGGGTGTAGCCTAAGTGGATAGGCTGAGGCGGAGAGCCTAAATGTAATATAGAGACAAACAGGAAGACTAGTGCTGTCGCTCTCTGCTCCTCTGGCTGTTCTGTTGCCTCTGTCACGATGGTTTCTGTTCCGCTGCCATAAACTTGATGCATTCTGACCTGTTCCACTCAGCCTTGGGCCAGCCGAATATGGACTGAAATTTCCAGTGACTGTGAGCAACAAGTAAAAAGTAAGTGAGACACTCCCCAAAGATAAATTCCTAAGTTAGCAGTGGTCCAAGGGCACCGGTCTTAGTTACTCTTCTGTCATTGCTGGGACAAATACCCGACACCCAAAATGAGGAAAGGAAAGGTTGATTTAGCTCAGAGTTACTAGAGGTTTCAATCCATATCCAGCTGGCTCCAAGGCAGAGCAGCACATGGCAGAGAGCAGCCTTCCATGGTGGTAGCTAAGAGCAAGAGTGCATGGAGAGCTAGCAGCAGCTCAAGCAGCTCACTTCTCTTCCTTCCTTCCATTGAAATGCAAGTCACCTGCCCCAGGAGAGGTGCAGCACCCACACCCACAGTAATCAATTACAAATTCCAGAAGTCACCCCATGACTGCATGAGGCTTTGGGGGGACACCTAGACACAAACGATAATAGCACCATTCAAGTGGCTTTTACAGCCAAAGATAAGCAAAGGGCTCCCCTCTCCTGTTGGGCTCTCTCAAGGAATGGGGAAATCTCTGGCCTTGGCCACCCTATTCCTGCATTGTCATGAGGCTGGGGCCCAAATCAGATGGAAATACGAGATGAGGCAACATCTGACGGCCTGACTCCGTGCCAAGTTCCTGCTGGGATTCAGGATCTCCTGGCACATAGAGAAGGTACAAGCAGCAAGGAGCTACATTACCTCAGAGGCAACACAGCTCAGAGGAGATGAAAGATGAAGGAACAGCGACCAACAACATCTTAGCAGCTCTGCCTGGTGTCCGTGCTGCTTCAGCTTTCTGTTCGACCTCTCCTCCTGGACAGGGCCGTGCTGAAGAGGGTTACGGCCAGAAGACCCCCCATGGGAAGGATAACTGTGGCATTTACCTAGGATATGTGTCTCGGTTACTTTTCACTCACTGGGACAAAATACCCGGCACCAAAAATTAAGATACGAAAGATTTATTTAGCTCACAGTTAGTGAAGCTTTCTGTCCATACTCAGCTGGCTCCAAGGCAGGCTGGCACATGGCAGAGGGCAGCAGCTCATGGCAGTAGAAAACAGCAAAAAGCAAAGGGAGGGGCAGCAGCTGAGGCTTCTAGCCAGCCTCTCCCTTCCATGCTGATTGCAAAACCTGGAGCTCCTCCGAGGAAGCGGCGCCCTCCGTCCTTCTTCAGTTCCCTTTTTAGATCCTTTCTGTGCTGCGTCACCCTAGGGTAACCCCTCTACACCCTAGGGAAGGCACCCCAAGTTCTATGGAAAAGCCTACAAACCCTAGAGTGTGGAATTGCTGAGCTGATTGGGTTAAGCTTTTAACTTCTCAAGTTGGCACATGTATTAACCAGTACAAGATGGAAAAACATCTTGCTCAAACCACTGGGGTTTTGAGTTTTCTGTGATTCACAGATCGATCTGATCTCTAAGCCCTGTGCCAAGAGTAGAAAGTATCAAGGAAAAGCCTCAAAAACAGGCACCAGATTACATGGTGTCACTCTTCCTGGCCTGGCCAGACTGAGAAGGGTGGGTATTCCTGGTACCCATCCTCGTCTTGGTTGCTGTCCAGCTCAGCCCAGGTCTGACCCAGGCCCACCGGGTCTACACCCTCCCCACATGATACACACAAGGGTCAGAATGTGAGATGCGGCTTCCACGCTCCCCCGGCTGCTGGCAAAGCTGACCAGCCTGGAAACACATGCTCACAGGTAACAGGATTTGGGGAACCTGCCCTGTTGAGGCTCCAGGCAGGGCATCTTCCAAAGTCAAGTGGCTGACACCAGTGCCCAAGACAAGACCCTCCTGTGCCTCTGCAGATCACAGCAGTCCCTGAGCTGGTGCCCCAGGCACAGCGCTGATACAGGGGCGTGGTTGGTCTGCTCTGCCCAGTGCGACAGCCTCCTGCACTTCCAAGAAGGCACTTGCTGGGTCACTGCTCAGAGCAAAAGCTTGAAACCTAAGCACGGCTTTCGTCTAGGTGACACGACCGTAGTGCCCTCCCCCATCCACGCGCCTTCCCCATACGCCCAGCACCCCGCCCCATTCCGTCCATACTGCACCTCTTCCTGCTGCCTACTCTCCGTGTGCTTCCTAAGGCACCTGCGGAAGTCCAGACGTGCAATGCGCGGTGAACAAGCGGATCAACTCAGCACCATCCGTGTCCTGAGTGGGTGCAGAATCCAGCAAGCCTTGCACTCGTGGGGCAGGAGTACAAGCACGGTCACTTGGAGGTCGTCGCTGCCGATACTCTGAAAAGATAGAGGAATGACAATTGGGATTTTATTGGTGCTGAGGAAATGGGGAGGAGAGGGAAGAAAGGATGTATGAAATAAAAAGATAAGTAACAAACTCAGGAGGGAGGTGATTTTAAAAACCTTCCTCTCTTGGTACCAGGAATCAATCTCAGGACATTGTGTTTTCTGCATCCTCAACCCCTATTTGAGGATGCATTTGGAAGAGTTTTTTAAAAGTTAATGTTTATTGAAAGTGCTAATGTTTAATTGTTTGATTAATCTTACATACCTCTATCTACTAATCTAAACTGATTTGATGATGAAAATATGTAATACAACCATTGTTAGAGTTTTGTTTTGAAATTCTGTACTATATGTACTCTTACTTGTTACTGTTTTTCTATCTTTGTTTCTACTATTTTTACTCCTTAAAATAAAATTAAATTAAAAAAAAAAAAAAAACTGCCCCCCTCAGAGTCAGAATTGAGTCAGCTATACTACCTTTGCCGTGCTATGGAAATACCTCCCCTTAAGTGAGGCTAACATCACCGTTTCCAGATCCTGTCCAGTCCTGCAGAATGCTTCAGTTGTAAAAGATGTGTTTCATGAGGACCGATTTAAGGACCAAGAACACTACAAGTCACCTGCAAGTCAGTGGCTGTGGGCGCAACACAGACCTTGGGCACAGCAAGTCACTGGCATTTACTTCCTAACGCTGCTGAGGTGATTTGCAAGTGCATAAAATAGAAAAAGAGATCGCTGTTACTTGCAAATTACAACAGCTGGATTTCAATTTTAAGGAAACACCAAGCATGGGCCTACGGCAAAGTCGGTTCATATAGTGCAGCAATAGCAAACCTTCTAGGGTCTTCAGTGACATCAAAGAGCTGGCTGTGGCACAAGGGCCATAGGTTCACCCACACTGCTTTACCGAAACCTTGGTGACGTGTGGGCCAGCTTTCCACCTCTGTGACAAGACTCCTATGACGAACTCACCTCGGAGGAGGGAATGTTTGTTTTGGCTCATGGTTTCTAAGGTATTGGTCCATGGCTGCTTGGCTCTTTAGGCCTGAGGTAAGGAGAGTGTTGGGGAGAGCTTGGCCTCTCACCTCACGGACACTGGGAGCTTGGGGCAAGATCCCAGCACCCCCTTCAAGGCCACAGCCCCAGGTCTAACTTCTTCCCTCTCAACCCCACCTTCTCAAGGTTCTACCATCTTCCAACAGCAGAGGTGAGCATTTGGGGAGACCCCTGATCTCTCACCCTGGCTAAGGCCATAAGTAGCATGCAAAAGGAGTAGCAAGGAATTTCTCCACCTGTGCCCAGGTGGCAGAATACCAGGATGACGGACAGAGAAGCATCCACTTCAGCAGGTGCCCTGTATTCTTACTCCAAAACTGCTAGAGGGCAAATGGCATCCTTCAGAATTGCATGGACCAAAGTGTCACTCCATCAGTGATCTAGCGACCAGAATCACAACCAGCGTCAGCGTCCTTCCAGGCACATTCGTTCAAATGTGGGACCATCCTTACCGATGCTTTGTCCAAGTTCCTAAGGATACTGACAGGCTCTTCATCCTCCAGCAGCCACCAACCCTGTGTATGTTTTCTGTCCCTAAAATTACATGCCAAACATAGGCCGTGCGAATGCTTAATTGAGGAATGAAGGATCAGGTGATGCCACAGACTCACACGGTAAACACAGCTTCAGATTCCTGAGTGTGCTGACCGAAATTCCATGAGGAAAAATAAAGCGGCTTCCAAGGCCAAGTCAGGGCTGAGCTGGAAAAGCTTAAATCAACAGCTTCCAACACTGCCAGTTCTGCCAATAACCCGCTGCGACTATGAAACATTGGATTATGTATATAACCACTTTCTCTTAGTTCAGTGAGAAGAAATAGTTTTGTACCAATAATAATTAGAAAAATTATCATGTCTATACCTTGTACTCTGTATAACTAACTACTAGGAAGACAATACTTTGCATTGTATCAAATACTGGAAATACACTAATGTGTTTTGAAACTGTCACGTTATTTTTTATGAAATGCAATAAAAAATAAAATAATTTTTAAAAACAAAGCCAAGTCAGGAAAATTATTTGATGATTAGTTTCCAAAATTTGATACCACGCTATCATATAAAATGGTAATTACTGAAAGGGAGAAAAGTCAAAAATTGACCGACATTGCACAGAATGAACAGTGAGCAGGTCTAAAAATCACGCTCCCTCAAACGCTGCCAATTCCAGCTCCTTCTACCTAAGAGAAATGAACACTCGAGGACACATTTTCAGAAAAGTCCTTCTGAAGAGTGATTGTCAGGGTCTGTATACTCATCCTAAGCTGGTCCAAGCCAGCCAGGGACAGTCCCAAAATGTGTCCCAGAAGGAGTCCCGGGCCCACAGCCAGAGAGAGGGTAATGACAGCCACCGCCAGACAAAACCTATTAGGTTCCTTGTCTCCCAGCATCAATGACAAGCTGTGAAAACCTCCAGCTCCCCGAACAAGAGGATTAAAGATTCCTTTAATGCTTTTATCAGTTCTAATTAATAGTAATGCTTGGCTTCAGTGATTTAAGAGACTCTCAGGCGTGGCGGAGCTTCATTAGGTAGGAGAGTCAGCGTGCTGCCCTGTAAATCCACCCGTAAAGCCAGCCTGCCTCTTCCAGGCTGCTCTGTACAGAAACAAGGAGACTCAGCCCGTTCCGAGGGGCCTCTGTACCCCATTACCATATTTCACATCCAGGGTAGCAGTAGCGCTAACCCTCAGGGGCTCTGAGGCTGAGCTAATGCCGCTCTGTGAACTAATGACCAATGTGTCCAGGGTCCGCCCTTATAAACAAACCATGACCGGATGCGTCTAAACAAGAGCTAAATACAATCCCCTGAGTCACTGAGGGAGCCGAAGGAGGCGGCAGTCCCTAGGTAGGGCATCTGGGTCACACTGCGGGGAATTACGGGGTGCTTGGCATGCGGATGCTAAGTCACAGTTGGCGAGAGAAGAGAGGTGAGCGCTACTGCTGCTGCTGCTGCGCACGGCTCAGCATGGTGGTCTCAAGCTGCACGCATTTGCATATCAGTGACTCCAGTTTACCCTTCTTTATGGCAGCATAGTACTCCACAGGGTGTAAATACCTTTTCTTTATGCATTCATTTATTGAAAGATCTTTCGCATATAGGAAGGGGATTAAGAAATGAATGGAAGGGAAGAGAGGATGCATTTTTAAAATCAACTTCTCATCATCATTATGTATTGGAAGCATATACTAATTTTTTTTAAATCCCATGGATTTAAGTGCTCCAGATTTTCAATTATCTCTGCTACCGCTGGAGAAAGAGCAGTAGAGAGGGTGCAAATCAGCGATGCTGAAAGGCCATTGGCATTTGGCCCAGAAAAGCAATTTCCATGTCCACTTGCAGAAAGAGGGCGAGCCCTCCCTCTGGGGGGCACCAGCAGGGCCTAGTGTGCAGCCCCGAGGCCGCTGGAGGGGAGCCTGTGGCCCTTCCTCCCCTCTCTGGCCCTGGCCCCCTTCCCACCCAGTCACACTGGGATGATCTGTGCTTCATCATGAGCGGGACCGCGCTGACAGCCCAGCAGGGCCAACACCCCCAGTCTCCCCAACCCCGTGCTGGATGACAGCGGGATCCCACGTGGGCCAGGCAGGGGCATCTGTGCTTCACCTGGGACAAAACAGGCGCATGGCTCAGGTCCAGGCACAGGTGGGGGCCTGCTGCCGGGCTCCGGACCCTGTGGAAGCTCCCCCCACCCATGGGCACAGCATAAAGCTTTGTAGGCTAGGGTGCTGCAGGGAACGCACCTCTTGGCCTGCAGCAGGCAGTCTCCAGCTCCAGAGGGACATCTAGGACAGCTGTACCCACAGACACTGAGGGGGAGGCTCCCCAGGAACTTTCGCCGGCACCCAGCAGGTGGGCTTCACTCCTGACCCACACTGTGACATCTCAGCAAATGCGTTCTCACCAGCAGTGAACCCCAGACAGGCCCTGTCCAGGAAGGCCAGCTCTCAGAGCCAGAAGCCACACCCCACAGGTGCTCCTGCCTCAGGCGACCTGCCTCCGTCGCTCGGGTCCAGGTGCTGCCTGCCCAAGACATGCCTGCGAGTTCTCACCCCCACCGGCAGTGACTCCACACTAATTGTCTCAACCTTAAATTTTTCCAAATTGCTTTGCGGCTTCTGGCTTCTTGCAGGAGCCTGCCTGGCATGCAAGGCGCAGCCCATGGTAGTGGCTCACTATATGTTTGTTGGGAAGAATGGCTTCAGCACTGCTGAGCATGCCACGTCAGTATAATTAAAGGTTGGGGACATCAGCCGCGTCCTCTAATTCATTGGCAAAGTGGGTGGGAGACAGTGACTGCTGAAACATTCCTCTGTAACTCGTGTGATGTCAGAAGTGCCCAGGGAAACCTCTCCAATCCCTGGCATCCCTTGGGGGATTGGTATGTATCTGTGATTATGGCCAAACACAGTTTACCACCTTGACCTGTGTCAGCCAGCTTTCCTGTCACCAGGACACAATACCCCACACCCATGATTTAAAGGACAGAGCCTTTCCTAGGCTCGCAGCTTCAGAGCGTGGAGTCCATGGTCAAGTGGATCCCAAGCAGAAACATCATGGCGGAAGGGTGTAGCAGGGCACTCAGCTGGGGAGCCCAGCGAGGGAAGGGCTAGAGGCTGGTGATCCTGTGGACTCCCCACAACCCCGCATGCGTGACCCACCTAGACACCCCCAGAGTCCTCTTTACTCTTCCCCTGAGTGTTTGTCACTCTTTATTTTAAGGACACAAGTCGGCAGTGTTGAGCATGTGAATACCAGTACACTGGATCTCCAGAACTTTCCATCTGGCCAAGCTGAAACGGTTCCCATTAAACGGCACATCTGCCCCTGCCTGGACCCTACACCCTTCGTCCCGGCATCCTTAATCTCAGCATTGCACTACGAATCAATCACGAGCTCCAGATTCAGCCACCTCTGAATCCTAAGACGGCATGAGCCTCTGGGGGGACATGTAGACACAAAGC